>JAJMAO010000094.1:0-65757 GCA_030572575.1 Scheffersomyces insectosa
TTTAGTAACTAGAAAACGTGAAGTCCAAGAGTCTGTATGCGCCTTAATTTGTATGACTTTAGCGCCAATGCAAATCTATGGTGAACGAATTCTTGTTAAGGGGGGTGCGAATTTTGCCTGGAAAATACTGTAGTCGCATTCTCACGGAATTGCTCAGAATTTGCAAGCTTTGACCTTAACTATGAGGCACACTTCACCTACAGTCCAATGCAAAAGAACATATACACCATTTATCTCTCAAAAAGACAACTTATCTGTGTTGCTGTCCATCGTGGCTTTACGTCCATAGCATCAAAAATGCAAAATAACACCTTATTGTCATCCTTATTATCCATCCAACGTACACCCTTCACACACGGTAGCGCCAGCTATTTCCACCCGCACTAAACAGACAACTCACCGTCCTGCAGATACAGCACTCTTTTCCAGTTCATTTTCTAGTGGCAATCTCTCATAGTTAAGACACGACAGTTTTGTTCAGCGGTTAAGTGTTCCAAGTCTTATTCTTTAACATTTACACAAGGTAGGCTCTTAGAATCCTAGAAACTAGCACACACATAAAACCACAGCATACAGAATGTCGGCAATGGACTTGGACAACGACGTTTCAACCGTGTTGGCCACGATCAGACTGGAAACAGACTCGGCAGAGTTAATAAACATCCTCTATCAACTTGAGGACTTCTACGAGAGAAAGTTGTGGCACCAATTGACGCTTACGCTCGATACATTCTACGACCCAGCCAATGTGGAAGTCACGCCAGAACTCAAGTACAAGATCTACAACTTGTTCATCCAGCAGTTTGCCTCCAATTTGAACCCAATCAAGGTGGTGGACTTCTTATTGGAATCGTTCAACAACAAGCCACAGGACACCTTGGACAACTTGTTAGCGTTAAATACCCAGTTCATCAAAGAACTCAAGAGAGAACACAACATCAAAGACGAAGAAGATGCTGAATTTAAAGAACTTGTAGCCAATGATGAAGCAATCATCTATGCCAATTTACAGATTTCACGTCATTATCTCTTGTTGGACGATTTAGCTGCTTCCGAGGAGATCTTGGGAAAATTGAACGACAGATTCGACTCCAATGATAGCATCAATAACTTTGATAATGCCAAAATCAATGCCGCTTTCTACTTGGCAAGATGCGAGCTCTACAGAAAGACCGAAAACTACAACTTGTACTATCTCAATGCGTTGTTGTACTTGTCCTCTGTGGATAACAACTTATCCGAGGAAGAGAAGGTAAAGCTCTGCTACGAATTGTGTATTGCAGCCCTTCTTGGTGACAAGATCTACAACTTCGGAGAACTCATCTTGCATGATATACTTGAAGTCATAAAGGATGAAGCAAGCCCATACAACTGGTTGTACCACTTGATCCAGAACCTCAATGCCGGAAACTTGAAGGAGTTCAACAAATGGTTTGCTATTGCATTAAAGAGATCGCCATTTTTAACTAAATTCGACTTGTTTTTGAAACAGAAGATTATTATTATGTCGCTTTTAGAGTTGATCTCATTGAAGCCAACCACCAACAAGCACTTGAGCTTCTCAGAGATCTCAGAGTACACAGGAACACCAGTGAACGACGTCGAGCACTTAATTATCAAGTGCTTCTCACTTGACTTGATTAAGGGTTATATCAACCAAATTGACGAAGTGCTTGTGGTAACATGGTTGCAGCCTAGGATCTTGAATTTGGACCAAGTCCAGGTGTTGCACAACCACTTACTCACTTGGAACAGTCAACTCGACAAATTATCCAAGGACATCTACAAGAACGGAGGCTCGATCTGGGCAGGTATATAGGCGTATAAAGAGAAATGTACCGTCATTCGACATGAAGCAAGGTGTAAGAAGTATAAAGGTAAGAACTTAGAAAATAAATGTAAGATGTAAGATTTAAGAACTTAGAAATATAAATCTAATATGTAAGAACCATAAAGGCAATATGCAACAACCATGAAAACACTATATATATATCATATCTCACAAGTACCGTTAACACCCAGCACTATATAAATACAAAACCCTCACCGCAACATCTTCGATCAAACCACCGTTACGTCATACTAAATACTCCAAATAATAGCGACACCGCGTGCCGAGTGGGCCTTGTATTCAGGCTGTGTGCGACATTATCAACGACGTTTTTCCTACTTCTTTGCCCACACAAGATTAAGGAGATCGAAATGCAGTTGTTCAGATTTGGATGCATTTTCCACCACCAATCGTCAACATTTGTAGAAAGCATTGCATTCACAAATTTCAAGTACGGAATAGTGAGAAATACAGTTTCTAGATGAAGTTCGGTGCTCCATTTTCGCTATTGTGGTTAGCCGCTCCGCTTCTCTTGGATGTGGTAGGAGCCAACAAGGCCGTATTCGACGAAGACGTCAATTCGCAAAGATGCGCGGGCGTATATGCAAAATCAGACTGGGGTGGGTCAATACAACCTAAAATAACGTTGCAATTGTCTCAGTTCGACAATCTCAAGTATGACCCCAAGAAAGACAAAGAGGACCACAAGGAAGATATTTCCGTCAGTTTCGTCATCTTCGAGTACAAGGATTTGGCCAATATCGGTGTGGATTTGGGAGACGGTCACGTCAAGTATATATGTGATGACTATGCGATAGAAAAACTAGGAATCTGTGACGAAAAGCAAAAAGGAAAGTTCTTGTTGAACACTAACGTCACCAACAGCACAATCTTGACGTCTCAATTCATTCATTTGGGCCAAGCCGACTTCCACTATCCAATCAATAAGACAGGATACTACTGTGTTTCGACTTACAACAATGACAAGAAGTACAAGGGTGTCATTAACTTCCAGAATGCTTTCGGACAATTGAGTGCATCAGAAATTCCCAAGTTGCCAGCATACGGAATTCTTACGTTATGTTACGCAATTGCATTGGCTCTCTTTGGGTTTCAGTTCTTCAAGAAGAGAAAGGAAAACCAGATCTTGCCATTGCAGAGATACTTGTTGGCTATGTTAGGATTCTTGACCTTTGACACCTTGGTCGTCTGGTCATACTACGATTTGGTCAATCGTACCAAGAATCCATCGAATGCATTCGTCACCTTTTACATGATCTTCTTATCAATTTTAAACTCAGCTAAAATTACCTTCTCATTCTTTTTGTTGTTGTGCATCTCTTTGGGATACGGTGTTGTCCTTTTGAAATTGAACAAGAGTGTTATGTTCAAGTGTAAAATCTTGGCCGCTTGTCATTTTGTTGCTTCAACTGTCTACTTAGTAGCCTCATACTACAATGGATCATCTAGATCAATTACGGCTGCAAGTGAGATGAACCAAAACAACTACGGAAGTATCCTTGGTTTATTACCTTTAATTCCAATTACTATCACTTTGACCGTTTACTACATTATGATCTTGGTATCCATTAAAAAGACGAACGCTAACTTGCACAAGCAGCGTCAAGTAATCAAGTTACAGTTATATGAAAACCTTTTTAGAATCATCTTCATGTCTGTTGTTCTTACTTTTGGTGGCTTAATTTTATCCTCCATTATATACTTAAGTATGTCGACAACCGAGATGATCGAAGAGCATTGGAAGGCTGCCTTCTTCATTTTCGAATTCTGGCCAAGTGTGATTTTCTTCCTTGTCTTCATGGGAATTGCTTGGTTATGGAGACCCACCGAAACAAGTTATATGTTGGCTATTTCTCAACAATTATCGACAGGAGATGGTCTTGACGATGACGAAGAAGGCGAGGCTGGTGGTCAAGGCTATCACCAAGGGCATGAATTCGAATTGGATGACTTGTCCTTGTTAAGCCACAGTGATGATGAACAGAGAGGTCCTGCCAATGTTGAACATGACAGCTTTGAGTTATCCAGAGATAACCAACATAGCTTTCCAAAGTCGACTGATGGCCCTCCTGGATATGAGGAGCTTGGTGGCAAAGAAGTGATTCAGAATCCATTTGAAGAAGGTGCGTCTAGTAACGACAATGGAGACACTCTATTTGAGTTAGGTGAGGACGATGATGAAGAGCACCAGCACCTTAATGGTGATGATGGCGATGATAATGACAACGATAGTATCGATGATCGCTTAAAAAGCAGCGAACATAGAGATTAAAAGTGTGCTGAAATATTTAACCACAGATTAGGTTGAGAGCCTCTCTGAGCGTTAACAGTATGGTTGTGGCAGGTATATTGTCATAAATGATCTCTCACATACACACGCAAGGACTAACAAAAACAAACCCATTTGCAAATTTATAAATATAGACAGTAGATTAGTATAATCTATTACAATGTACGGATTTTTATGATCTAATCAGTGAGCTGATCACAATATTTAACATTGACTATGTATCAATATGAATGCCAATGAAAATATCGAACGACTACGAAGTCTTGTATCACTATCGGAGAAGACCAATTGCACTATAAGTCAATGCACCGTACAGTAGCACTCGTTGACTCAATGCCATTTATCTACACGAATTGGTATCTAGTTTCACCTAGCTGGAGGGTAGCACGATTCTTTAAACTTAAAATTACTATGTTTCGTTTCATCCAAGAAATTGCCTAGATAGCTAGCAAATTTGGTAGCACCACAAATGCTATCGATTTTGATAGATGCTCCACGGAAATTGAATCAAGAACCTGTATAAATCTACAATTGTCTTCTATACTTTCTCTTCCTTTCTTTTATGTACCACGAAAGCTCTTAGAAAGATCGTCGGTTAATTACTATCAAGATTTTCTTACTTGGTAGCGCAACATTTACACTGCAAATATCTATATCATACGCTAACAGAATGGTACAACAAATGCACATGTTTTAAAGACGGATTCCTTGCCTTTTTCAAAGAGCCCGAGTGCGCATTTTTATCGATCGACAATAAACCCATCTAAAAACTGGTATATTTAGAGAAGCTGCTTATTCCAGGATAACTATTATATCACAAAAATTCTTAATTCTGAAAATCAATTAAATTCGATGGAAGCGTCTCAATAATTTGAATTCCAAACTTTTAGCTATGTGTGAGTAGAGTTGGCTAAAGGTTGCTTCAATTACTTTACTAATGTATTACTGTTAGATCGAAATGCCTACAAGGAGCAAATATTATCAATGGTAGCGCCAGATGTCGAAAATATCCGTTACAGGGAAAGTGCTCTCAAAATTTAGCGTGTTTTACCCCTTTTCACTACTGGCTGATAACATCCCTCAGGCACTCCAGCAATTATATCTTTAAACGATAGGATGTTTGGTCACACCTATAATCTTCCCAATTATAATTGATCTCAAACGCGTGCACGATTAGATTTACCCACTGTAATCCTGCCTAAACAAAAATCATGTTTAATAAATACTACCAATTAAGCCTGGCGGTATCCATAGATATATATTTAACCGACATAAGCTCGTCATTTTATTCACATACACAAACTAACAGATTGCCGATCAATTTCGAATTTTAGTGCAAACACTTTCAAAATTTCTGTTATCATAATCTGCGATTAGGGCTAAACAAACTCCGAATTATTCAGGGCCACCTAATCTCATTTGTACATGCCGCTGTATTCCTCAAGTATTAACGGCCAATTCTAGGGTTTTAATTCTGCACATTTTACTAGCACGTCCTGTCTAATTAAATAGGTCCATTGTGCCTACTTCTACGAGTGTCGGGTAATAGCATAATCTTGATCGTAATTAACAAAATTGTGGTCCGGCCCATTCTAGTAATTCCGTAGTCAATTTCGTTGCCATCGCTGCCACCCTCTCTTCGCTGAACGTTCTCTCTTTCCCGATAAAGCGTTGTGTGTTTCTCGACTCTCCATCATCCCTTACCATTTTTCTGGTTCTTCAGCTCAAAGTGGTAGCGTCAAGACGCCAGAAAAAAGAAATCCTCGCTCACAAAAGAAGAAATTTTACTAGCAAATCCAAAACATAATTTATTACATTCTCTGCTTTTGACTCGTTCGCCGTAGAATACACACAATTGTGATATTGTCGCATCTCAGACATCAGATAAATCGGAGTGATTAACTAGGAGCAACTCAGCCTTTTTTTTTGGAATTTTTAAGAGTTTGTATCGCGTTTCTTTCGTGTTTTATATATCATTAGGCTGCTTACTGAGACGGCTCTTGTGGGATTCTAATCTAGATTCTTTTAATTAATCTCTAGTTATTTAATTGTCATACTTAAAACAGCAGGATTCGTTTTTATCGTGCCATGGCCCTGTTAGAAACTCCTAGCAGTCAGTTGGACTTGCTGCTCTCCCCGCCGTCGCCATCTATGGCTTCATCGGCGTCGTCCAGAGCCCCTAGAACTGGGGCATCTGTCGCTGCCGTGAGATCGTCAGCCTCTCCTGTCCCCACCCCTTCCAAAATCAACAAGGCTCGTTCGTCTGTTGGGCACAAGAAATACATCAACACTACTAACCTTAATTTGCTTAATGTAATTAATAAATCAACCAGCATGACATCTATCGTTGGTGCAAACAATATTAATGGTAGCTCGTCATCTAGTGCCTCAGACACCAACACCAACAAGTTTTCCACCAACCACTCATCTTTACCCTCATCACCAGAGTCTAGTGACAACCTCCAACTAAGTGGTGCCGGCGATCTTCCTTCTACATTGAAGTTAAACACTCCTAATACTAAACTGAACGACCACATAAATACCACTGTTAATTCTACGACAAGTGCTAGTACCAAGACCGCCACTAATTCCAAGGTCGCCACTGCCAATATTAAATACACTAGCTCCAAGGCTAAGACCAAGTCTACTAATTCTACAAACAATAAAAACACATCCAATAATGCTAATACTAATGCTGCTACAACTAATGCTGCTACAACTACTAAACCCAGACCTAGAGGAAGACCCCCGCTTCACAAAAACCTTAAGAAACAGACAGCACGCCCAAAGAAGAATATTGCAGTCCCTGATGACATCATGGCGTATGTTCCAGATCCAAGGTTAACTGCTTTCTATCGTCACCATTTGAGAGAACGTGGACTCATGCAATTCCTTCACGATTTCATTCCAGACACCACCTCTAGGCATGACCTCTGTAAACTATTAATCAATTTGGGCTACCCCAGAGAATCTATAAGCGACTATAATATTCTTACCACCAAGCAGGTGGCATCTATTCTTGTTCGCTTGATCTTACAAGATACCCTGATCAACCAGGACTACAACGAATTCGCCAATTATCAGGCACCTTCCAATGCATACACTATCAACAACTTGCTTCTGGACTTAAAGCTGGCCAAACGTATCATGATCGTGTCGGGAGCCGGAATTTCGACATCTCTAGGCATACCCGACTTCAGATCATTCAAAGGTTTGTATGCTCAACTTGAGCATCTCAACTTGAAAGATCCCCAGAAGGTCTTTGATATGCAAGCGTTCCAGAAGGACCCAGGAGTGTTCTACTCCATTGCTCATTTGGTGTTACCACCAGAGGGTAAGTATTCTATGTTGCATTCGTTTATTAAATTGCTTCAGGATAAGGACAAGTTACTAAGGAACTACACCCAAAATATCGACAACCTCGAAGCAAGAGCTGGTATTGAACCTGATAAGCTTATCCAATGCCATGGATCCTTTGGATCGGCAAGTTGTTTAACATGTAGAAACAGATTCGCTGGACACAAGATCTTTGACCACATTAGACACCAACATGTACCTCGTTGTTCCACTTGTTGGAAAACGGTACAAGAAGCTGTTATAACACATGGCGTCATTAAACCAGACATCACCTTCTTTGGGGAGGACTTGCCTAAGCGTTTCTATGGGTTGTTAGAACCAGATTGCAAGAGCTGCGATTTGGTCCTAGTTATCGGAACATCCTTGAAGGTGGAGCCAGTTGCAAGCATTATCGATAAGGTTCCACGTAACACCCCAAGAATCTTGATCAACAAGGATCCACTTCCAGACCGCGACTTTGACTTGAGTTTGATCGGATATTGTGATGACGTTGTACTGTATCTCTCACAGAACCTCGGAGCCAGTTGGAACATCCCTCATCCTTCTTACAACGACAAAGAACCCTTTTATTCAACTCAACATGAATTGTACAAGAACAGCTACCGTATCGAGAAGCAGTAGCACATGAGCTGAATGGTTTATAGAAACGAATATACTAATGAAGATTGCAAGACAGTTAAAGCTAGTGTAGTTACTAAAGATTATATATTCAGTATATGTATAGTTAGTGAATAGAGAAGAAGAGGATAATTATACATGAAGAACAAATACAAGTTAAAACAATCGCCTTCATCCCCGTCCTTTAACTTAATTCGTCCAACCTTTTGAGCAACTTCGATTCTACATCGCTCCAGTTGTTTACCAAACCCTTGTAGAACTTAATCTCTTGATCGCAAAGTCCCAACATCAGAGTCTTGAGTTCATTACGATTAAATTTGTCCCAGTTAGGGTACTCTTCATGTATAATCTTACTGGTGAGTTCATTCACTACTCTGGTCAGAGCCGTGATCGCATCTTCGAACTCCTTTACTTTACCCTGTAGCCTAGCTATTTTTCCGTCAGTGGCGGTTGAAGAAATATGTGGCGTTGCTGAAGTAGAAATAGTGTCCTTTATCAATTGAGTGGTGTTGTTTATAATTCCTAAGTTGTGGGACTGCATTACTGGGTTAGGCGGTGGATGGTGAGAAGAAGTAGTCAGTCCCACTGAACCGCCAAAACTAGCTAGTTCGCTTCTTGCTCTCTTCAAGTAATTCTGAAGAACCTGAACATCAATCTTCTTATTGTGTAGTAACTCAATTAAATTAGTCAAACTGATGATGTATCTTGAGCAGTCCTTAAGAGCTACAAGAAATGTTTCATCGACATATTTGTGCAACTCACCCCAATTCTTCAGAAAGTAATCTAACGATTCAGCAAAGATCTTGAAATTATTTGTGATAGCGGAGTCAACATCCAAAGTAGATTCATTTCCAGGCTTTGTAGGCGTGGAGGGCTCAGTCGATGGAACAACTTCGGCATTTTGCACCAAGGAAAGTTTCATTATCTGTTTCAGGAATTGGTCATAGTCCAAGCTCAAATCGTGATTCTTCTTATTTAATCTGATGAAAATCTTATCCAATTTCATTAAGTTCTCATAGATCTTCTTTAGCTTGTCATTTATTTCAAGAATGTCCTTATTGGTCTCTTTCTTGTGTTTTCCAGAGGTGAAGAAATTCATCACCGTCTCTGTTAATAAATCTTCGTTAACAACCTTGTTGACAAACCCATTACCAGTCGAGGTTGAATTTGCCGATTCGTCATAATTAATATCCTTTAGTCTTAAGTTCTTCGTAAAGTTAGTCCAGTCATTAGAGTCACTAATGAAAAGGTGGAAAACAGACAGCTGGGAAAGGGATTTATGCTGTAGTATAAACTTAACAAAACGATCTAATGAATGAAGTCTTTTGTTTACAAATTCTGAGTTGAAAGTATCTCCTGTCAAATACTTCAAATTAGATTTGGAGGGTAAAGGTGGGATCATTGCAGCAGGGAAGTCGTTAGAAAGACATTCATTGAGGAACGCAAAGTCACCGTACCTTCTACGAACTGAGAAGGAAAGGTACTCGCCCGGAGTTGACAAGAGTTTAGCAGATGGATTCTCTTCATTGGATGGGGATGTGGTGCCATTGTCATTGAGAACTGATGCTGAATCATTATTGGTAGAAGTAGCCGCACTTAAAGAAACGGAATGCTTACTCAACTTTAGCACCTCTGGGTGGTCTGTGGTAGTGGTGACAAGATAAGATATGAATGGTTTGGAAGCGGTATCTAAATCTCTTATAGGCGAAGTTACTGAAGTTTCTATCTTATACTTCGCAAAGTTGTGTGCTTGTTCCGCCAAGATAGCAGCGGCTAAAGCTTCAGCCTTCGCGGTGTCGCTTTCTGTTCCATTAGCGGATGGGTTTGCATTTTCTCTTTCATTCAGTTTCAGTATCAACAACAGGTTTGAAGGATTCTCCTCGCCTGTAGACCCGGTTGGCAGCAACACATTGGCCTTATCGGAGCCCGTAGCACCACCGACCAGTCCTTTTCTATCCGAATTCAGCGTCGATGGCTCTACAGGAGTTTCCAGAGGTTGGTTCTGGTTGTTCTGGTGATCAATTGCAGAGTCGCGGCGTGGTTGCTGCTGCTGGTTTTGGTGTTGTTGCAAATCGTTGTTTTCTGAATTCACATCTTCTTCCACAATCGTCATATTATTGTTCTCGGCAGCGGTTCCTTTATCGGTTGAGGAGCTTTCTTCCACTTCGCCCCTGTCCCATTGCACCGATGTGAACTGATCCTCGGCACTCATGACTAACAATGATACAGAGAGAAATGAACGGTACGAATGAAACCACTGAGCAGTATATCTAAAAGCTGTGGCAAGTTCATATTTCTTATGAGGGGTCGAGAAGCGCTACCACGCGATAAGCTCACGTGATAGTACATTCCTACTTGATGATATCATACAGGAATGTATAGTAGTCTTTATGGTCGGTAGTAGTAAAATGGGTGTGAACCATGTATTAGCACCAAAGAGCTATGAACAATATTCATATAAATTGATTACCGGAATTTCATGTTTATATAGCCTTCTTTAATTGACGTTCTATATCGACGCCCATACTTTAGGTTCACCCTTGGTCATAACATTCCAAGGAACCTGTCCTGGGCCCTCAATATCCAGGACGTATATTATTTTCTATCATCACTGGGCGACTGCGAAATTTGGCACGGAGAGTTGGTAATGGTAGTTACGGACGGAGAGAGAGTGAAAGAGAGAGAACATATGGGAATGCGTAGTGCCGTGGTGGAAGCTGTTTTCAAATGTAATTCAGGGTAAAGGAAATAGTTGGCTTTTTACTATGGAAAATTTGGGACGTTTTTATTGATAGCCAGCATAATCTGTCAGATTAATTCTCACCAGAACTCCAATAGGAATCCTCTGCGACAATACTACAACAATTCAGGGTCTATCATGATACTTAATACATTTTTATTGCAAAACTGTCTTCTAAAGAATTAACCACACACCCGATGCTACCAATGATACACCTATCACGGCAGTGATGATACCGGCACCAGCCTTGTCCTTCGATCCTAAAGTCAAAGGCGATGCATTGGAATGGGTGGTAGCATACCCTGCTGCAGGGTTTCCTACCGATGATCCACCATTATTGGCAGTATAAGGAGGAGGTAAGTCATATGTAAGCAAGTTCTGTGTCACCTCGAGGGCTGAAATTTGCTCTCCGAGGCCCCAGTAGCCGTCCCAACCGGTCTCATTAAACCAATTCAAACCACATGTGTGCCAATCGGAACCACCAGTACACGAGTTCTTGTTTGCAAAATTGGCGGAGTCTACCAACCACTGCCTGATAATCGAATTTGTTTGTGGCACAAGAATCGATGTAAGACCTAAGAAACGCGAGAAATACGCCTTGAATGATCTCTGATCATTATTACAGTTATTTGAAGGTTGACAAGCAGCCTCATACATAACATTCAGACCGTTTACGTTCTTGAAAAACGCCAGGGATCCTGTCAAAAGGTTCAAGGTACGATTGAGCCATTTCTCATCTTCTGTGTAGTTGTATAAGTAAGCACATCCGGCCAACATCAAACCTTGGTTATAGGTCCATTGATACTTGGTGAGATTGGTACAGTTTCCTCCAACATTTACACCATCGTGCACGAGCCACCACTCTCCCTCAGTTAATAAACCAACACCGTACATCCATTCCCAGACACGTTCAGCCCATTCTACGTAGGAATCATTGGCAGTATATCTTGCTAATCTGGCACCAATGTGGAAAAGGCAACCGTTGGAAACAGAGTTCTTGTAATCATAACCAGAATTCCACTGGAAAATCTGCCACCTCAAACCTCCATCACATTCGGCCTCATCCCATCTTGCTGTCATAGTATTGAAAACAGCTTGAGCAAGAGTCAACCACGACTTTGTGTCGTCGTCAGGATTACTAAAGTTTCTTTCTGCAGCACCCATCACGGCAATACCCCAAAAACCTTGATCATCATTACCTTCTGTAGTCGATTGGTTCAATGGAATGTAGTTGTTGTCGTCTCCTGTTTGATAAAGTAATGCTTCCTTGATAATAGGTACCAAAGTGTCGTTCTTTGTGAAGTAGGTGTAGTCAATGAGTGAGCCCCATACTCCACCGGCTTCCCACCAATAGTATGGCCATACGAACATACCCACGGTTCCTCCGTATCGGTTACCATCGTAGTAGTCCATTACACCGTCAACGATGACTCCTGCGTTCTCGATGACACTTGATTTGTTGTTGGTGTCCAACCACATTGCTGAGCACGATGCTACGAGCGAAATGAGCGCTATGGACAAATGGATAGACTTCATCTTGGTGATAGCCTATGAAATATGATATGAGATGTGTGAAATTGTAGGCGTAGTCAATGCCTAAAGAGTAGTAGTAAAAGTAGGGTTTTGGGCCGTTTCGAGCGCTTGTTGATACGGCAATAGAATCCCAAGACAAAACCGAGTTTCAGAGAGCGACCGTCGTTCGAATTATATATCCTCACCTATGCTAGCGCTGGTGATCATAGAGAAGACCGAATGGTTGATACCAGAGATTTTTACTGGGGCTTTGAGAAAGCACTGGATCAGAAAAATTCGAGTACTGAGAAACGCGACTTGATGTGCAGGGGAAGGAGATGGATATTGGTACGAGAAGGGATTAGAGGGAGGGAGGGATAGGAGAAGATGGGACGGTTTAGACCGAGATGTTCTATAAAAAAAAAAGAGCTGTTTTCTCAGAGTGATTATACCGACATCTGTTGTGCAATAGAGCTGGGTTTTGTTTCAAGTCGCTAACGGTCGTGGCATAAGAAGCGGACTGGTGCTCACTGTTGGCGCAGTGCAAATTCTCGCATTTCACATTTATGCGCTCTATAAATAGCCAATGCGATAATTATCTGAGCTGTCACCGCGATTTCAGTAAGCCCATTTGGGTTTTAGAAGCAATAGGAATGGTCTATCAGTTTACATTGTGATTGTGGGTCAAATTGTTACAACTTACAGATAAGACGTCTTCTCTCTTTCCCGATCGGATTTGCAACACAAATAATTCAGATCCAGTTTTTTCTATTGCCTAGAACTACAGTTAGTCCTAAATTAACCGTGAATATGCCTTGACGTAACCACTATAAGTTGCCTACTCTAATGATACTATCACCATTCATTTCCCCTTCAGTGGGCAGTTTGATACACCGCTTCAAAACAAGGAGGGTATATTGCCTATATCTAATAACCGAATTTTCTCTTTTTACGATTGAGTCCTTTGCAATCGGCTCGGATACGGGTCGCGCTACCATGGTCAAATACTACAACATGAATAACCAATTGCCATATATTCACAAAGATACGAGGTTTCAATCCTATTAATAAACAGTTTGAGCGGTTGTCATTGATTATACTTTTATTACACGTTATTTTTATCGATTATATTTGTATTATTATACATATTCATTCACGTTATGCAGCTTCATTCAGGCTTAAGCACAGGATCCAACAACTCTGCCGTTGATTCTTTAGTAGCGGGCCTCGAAACTTCCTCTAAGACTTTGTTCTGTAATTGAAAGGGAGCCGCCTCGCCTCCAGCAACAGATGTACCAGGAGCTACACTTGTTGAGACAACCTTTGGCGGAGCACTGTCCACACTGGAATTTTCTACAGGAGCGACTGCGGGGACAGTAGGGACAGATGCGCCATTAACATAAGTGATTCCGTCATCTAACTCATCGTCACTAGGAATCTCTTCCTCGTCCTCATCATCCTCATCCTCATCTTCATCCTCGTCGTCTTCGTCATCCTCATCATCTTCATCATCTTCATCTTGATCAGCTTCTTCCATTTCCTCATCATTGTCTTCAGCATTTTCTTCACTTAACTTGAAGACAGTGGAGAAGTTTACAAAATCACCAATGAATTCATCCTTAGCTACGCTCTTGAGAATGTTCTGCAGCTCTTCTGTAAGCATGTCATAAAAAGCAAAAAGCTTGTCATAAACCAAAGTGGCAGTAAATGCATTGTAGTCAAGTGTCCCATTGTATAAATTAGGTGTGCTTGGTGGAGGTGGAAGTGTCCTCTCATATTGTAGTTTCTTATATATTTCCACAACCTTCTGCTTGAAGTCCTCAGTGTAAATACGTCCACTTGGCTTGTACGTGATGTGGTTGATTTTAATGATCAATAAATTGTATCTTCTATTGAAGCTCATGTAGATGGTGGAATTCTTGATCTTTATAAACTCATTATGGCTATCAACTTTACCAGTATCATGGTAGTTGAAAGTGTGTATGCTCTTGATGGAATTAGAGCTTTTGAAGTCAAGCAAATTCGATGATTCTTGGTTGTATGGAATACCCATCATGGCAATTACCAGTTCCACGTAGAGAGATTTCAAGTTGTTCAAGAGATGAGTTCTTAATTGCTTTTCACCAAAGCGTGCGGAGAGAGCACTGTTGTTTTCTTTGCTAGTAAGAGTAGAGTCATATCTTCCCAAGTTGTTGGTGAACTCATCATTGAATTCCTTCAAGTAAACCAAATTGACGACATCTTCTTTCTGCTCCCTTATAGCCAATACTTTAAGAAGGTACAGTTGGAAGTCATCAAACACATTTCCGTACAAATATGGATCAATATCCTTGGCGTCAGCTGTACTAGGAACAGTTAGTTCACTTCTATTGCCCAATTTGGCCAACTCCACAAAAATATCCTCCTCCTTACTTTCGACTTCGCCATAAACATTGTTAAAATCGGTTCTCTGCTTAGGCTTGTATTGACGAATATTGTCCAATGGCATTGATACAGATGGATTTGGTTTACTATGCTTTGGAGCCTGATATTGTTGTATTTTGGCTGTTTGTGCCTGTGGCTGATGCAGCGAAGTAGCAGGAGCCGGTGTGGACGAGAAACCAGCCATTGGAATAGTAGCTGGTTTGAAAGTATAGTGGCGCTGGGAAGCTGGCTCAACCTCAGCTGGTGGGTTGAGGACTGGACTCACATAGTTGGGATTGTTGAGAATCTCTTGAAGTTCAGCCTCATAGTTAAATGGCTTGTTGTAAAATCTTCTGAAGAAATCATCGTTGAGAAGTCCTTCTTCTTCCAAGAAATTATCACTCGAGCTTTGCTCTCTGAACTGCTTCAATCCGTAAAGCATAGTTTCTTCAGCCAACGGTTTTCTCAGATTCTTCTTATTTCTCTCTATGATTCTACATTTTGCACAAGTTTTATATTGCCTGACCTCGAGAGGCTCATCTTCAAGTCTCTTACGCTTGCAACGACGACATCTTCTTATTTCACCCTTCATTTTCGGCGGTTTCTGTTTTAAGTACAATAACTGATCTGTATAAACAAATGTGCTATTTAGTAAGCAGCGGCTCACTCAATTTCGAACCAAATACCAAAGGAAAACAGTTAACTACAACAAGAAACTTATCCTGTTTGTTTCTAACGTCTTTATACAATCTCTTGCTTTTATACGAGACAACTATTCTATAGGTCTGTGTCTCTACCTTGTCTTCCTCAGATTGAAGAAAGCGCTTTTTTCCTATTAAAGTTGTTGCGGAAAAGTGAACGAAAAACGGTACAGTAAATGCTCAGAGTGAATGTTCCAAAATGAACAACTGGTTTTGGCGCTACGCTGGTGATAACTGACAAGAGTAGCAAGTGTAACCAATGGATGTTGGGTTTGGATATTTTATTCAACAAGGAAAGAAGATGTGTTTAGCCATGAAACGTCGGGACAAATTTTCTTTGTTTGATTTTAGGGGCCGATTACGTAATCGCAAATTGGAAAAATTCACCCAACGAAGGGGAATCACGTGGTGGGATTAATAATCCAAGAGGAAAGACGGATATAATGGTGTAATAGAAGGTATAGAGTCGTTATACACTTCTCATGGTGTCAGTGGGGTGTTAATAGATGTAGAACGGGCCTGAAGAAGATCTCTGGGAACAGGAACAGATCTGGTGAGCAACTGGAAAATGTGGTCCAGAAAATCTTTTTGCAACTATGAAAATGGCTGCGAACGGACAGGGAGGGATATTGACATACCAGCTAGAAAGTGTGCTGGAGCATTTAGGAGACGTTCGGAAGGGGTTGTGGTGTTATAATGTACATCAGGGGAACCAATGATGGCTTCGAAAGGTGCCATTAAGAAATAATTTTATATGGTGATCACGTGACACACCGTTCAGTTTTAGGGGTCGATACAGTGGTGGTGGAGCAAAGCCTTGACAAGCGTAATTACAAGAAGTGGCAGTTCTACGATGAAGCGTAATCACAATTACACTTCGATGTTTAGAACTTGAATTTAGTCCACGGTAAACAATGCAAATCACGAAACACGAAGGTTCGTGTCAATTCTGACACGCGGTAGAGCCATGTAGCCCATTGTTCGACTTAAGCCTAGTTGATACGCCGAGAACAAAGTTTCGGGGTTGTCGCCATACCCCGTAACAATAGTGATTGTATAGCGCATTTGAATCACCAAACACATCTCCATGCGGCTTATTATCCACCGGCGGTGGAATCGGGGTTGGCCGGGGACACAGAAATTTCCTAATTGGGAAATTCTATTGTTTTGCACCAACTGCAAATAATTCATTTAGGAAAGAATATCGACAGGCACAAGAAGCATTCGGTTCCCGCAGAACCTCTGGTAGACGTCGTCGTAAGACCATGCATGAGTTGCTGATGGTATAATGGATGTTGGCTAAGAGCAGGTAAAAGTTGCATTAGATTTTTTTTTTGTATTGTTGGTTAAATCTCCGCAAAAACTGTTCTTCAAAATATATATATATAAGCAACCCAGTCCGTAGGTTATATTTCTTTCTAATTCTGTAGCAACAAAGAATATCCAGATCACACCTTAACAATGAAGGTATTCTCCTCTGCCATCATCCTTTGGGTGGTGTCTTTTGTATTGGCTTCATCGCCAAGTGGTGGATATGCCCCAGGAACCGTACAATGCCCTTCGAAAGAGTCCTTCTTGAGAGAAGGTGATTCGATTTCCCAGGAGGAGGCCGATTGGATTAAACAACGTCAAGCCAAGTCAAACCAAGCCTTGATAACGTTCTTGGAAAGTGCCAATTTGACAGGTTTTAATGCTGCAAGATTTGTGAATGGTAACTCTTCCCTGAACGTTAACTTGGGTTTGGCCTTCTCTGGAGGAGGCTACAGAGCCATGTTGAGTGGAGCTGGTCAACTTATGGCCTTGGACAACAGAACCGACTTCGGTGACAACAATGTTGGTGGCCTTGGTGGTTTGCTTCAAAGTGCTAACTATATTAGTGCCTTGTCCGGAGGTTCATGGATGCTTGGTTCATTGGCTATGCAAGACTTCAAGAGTGTCCAAGAAGTTGTGTTTGAGAATCCCGAGGACCTCTGGAACTTAACCACAACAAGACAGCTAGTCAACCAAACTGGATTGTGGACCATTGTCCTTCCAGTCCTCCTCGATAATCTTAATGGTGCATTGACCCATTTGAACTTCTGGAACAATGATAAGCAAGGTATCGAGTATGACATACAAGAGAAGGAAGCTGCCGGATTCAACACTTCTATCACCGATCCATGGGCAAGAGGATTGGCTCATCAATTATTCCCAAAGGGTGATGACAACTTCATGTCTGCTGGTTCTTGGAGTGACATCAGAAACATGTCTTCCTTCAGTAACCACGAAATGCCATTCCCAATGGTTGTCGCTTTAGGCCGTAGACCAGGCACTTTAGTCTACAACTTGAACTCTACGGTGGTAGAAATCAACCCTTTCGAGATTGGCTCTTTCGACCCTTCATTAAACTCCTTCGCCGACTTGAAGTATATTGGTTCTAAAGTTACGAATGGTGTTCCAGACAGTGACACCTGTATTGAAGGCTTTGACAACGCCGGCTTCGTGATCGGTACCTCGTCATCCTTGTTCAACCAATTCCTTAACACTTTGGTATGCGCCGATTGTACAGGTGTACCATGGTATGTTAAGCCATTCCTCAAATCTTTCTTGACGAAAATGTCCAACACCTACGAAGATATTGCCGAATACAGTCCAAACCCATTCTACAAGTCTGAGTACGCAAACTCTTCAAATATCGCAGACAACGACACCCTTTACTTGTTCGATGGTGGTATTGCCGGTGAGATTATCCCATTGTCTACATTGATGACCAAAGAGAGAAGTTTGGACGTAGTTGTTGCGTTTGACAACGGTAATGATGGTGTCACCAACTGGCCAAATGGATCTGCATTAGTTTCAACCTACGAACGTCAATTTTCTAAACAAGGTGGTTCAACTGTTTGTCCATACATTCCTGATGAAGTTACTTTCCTTAGTCAAAACTTGACCGCAAGACCTACCTTCTTCGGATGTGACTCCAAGAACTTGACAGCTTTGGTTAAGGATGGTGTCACCCCACCATTGGTTATTTACATTGCCAACAGACCATATGAGTTCTACTCCAACACTTCCACATTCGATTTGACCTATACCGATGAAGACAAGAAAGCCATGATCCAAAATGGATTTGATGCTACTACAAGACTTAATGGAACCATTGATGAGGAGTGGAGAACTTGTGTTGCATGCGCCGTAATTAGAAGAGAAGAGGAAAGAAGAGGCATCGAGCAGTCCGATCAGTGTAAGCAATGTTTTAGCAACTACTGTTGGGACGGAACCCTCTCCACTTCCAATGGTCCTTATTACCAAGACATGAACTTCACTGATTCAGGACTTACCAATGGAAGCGAGGTCTTCTACGGCCCACCTCCACCACCTGCTAGCAGCGGTGGTTTGTTGGGTAGCATTTTTAAGAGATCTGAAGACGTCTTTGAAATCAAAAGCACAAGTGGAACTTCGTCGCTCCTTTCGAAGAGTAGTTTAGGAATGACTTTGATTGCTGGCGTAGTTGCTATTTTTGCAACCATCTAAACAAAAAACCAAAACCAAAACCAAAAGTACCACATTTACAGATTCTCTTTAGGAACCTATGTATATTATTAACCGTTTTTCAATAAAGTAATCTAATTTTAGTGTTGACTGATGTAGAAAGTGGCAATCCGCTGGTGAGCTTGCACCGATTTTGCATCAATTGAGATTTAACTGCAAACAAAGTGAGAGTAATTAAATACTAGATGATGAAAGACTACACAAATGAATATTTTATAAGCCAGATACAGACACAGGCATTAAATGACTTACATGAAGATTACGATGATGCCACCTATTGTAAACAAAATACATCAACTAGTCGTATTAGGTGAGGCTCGGGAGCAGTGTTGCAGAAATAAGAAGGTTTATGCGTTAGAAACGGCGAAAGAATGAACTACACTACTAATAGCACGGTGTGACTGACGAGAAAATAAGAGGCGTCGAAAGACCGTTTGCAGGCTCAATGTTGACCGGTGATAGATTCCGAGGCAATTGTACACTCATTTCCCTACACGTTCAACCTGATGCCTCTCGCGGAGCCTTGCTGCCCAACCATAGCCCGTCAATGACACCACAACCTTTCGGCCCACTCCCAAGTCACAGCCCCGGAAATTGCAACTGCAGCAAGCAACCTCCACTAACCACAGCGCTTTTCCGGCGCATCCTCCGTCTAACATCTCCCGCCTTCTCCATCATCGCCATAGACGGTCTAACTGCAAAATCCAGCCCCTGCGGCTCGTCATCCAAAGTGCACACAGGTGTGAATCTGGAGAGATGACTGCTTACGTCAGCGGAGACCAGGAGGCTTTCCCATAGAGCTGGCTTGGATCTAGGGACGAGAGAAGAGAGGTATTTCGGTGGTGTTTTGTCGAAATCTCTCCAGAAAAGCTCGATTACCATCCAAAACCAGAATTATTCACACCCAAGGACTCAGACCGAGTATACATCCCACCGCTGACCCTTTGCTTCGACTCCTCTCTCGCTCTGCTGCCTCTACCTACCCCATACAACTGCGCTCCTCTTTTCCTGCACCGTACCACGAGTTTTTCGTCCGCTCGCTTTGTCATTTGGGAGAGCACACAAGGGTCATTAGGCGAAGAAGAAGTGTCTTTCTCTGGTGATACCATCGATAGATATACACCAGCGGCAAGCGAAACGTAGTGAAACCGGGCAGATCCATCACCACCGACAGGAACCCGCATAGTGAGCCGTTTTATCAGCGCTCAAGTGCCCCCATAGACCGAAACTACAGGCGTTGTTGTAAGGCAGTGTTCTTTTCAGCAGTATTAGATAACCAGACTAGCGCTTTCCAGCAGTAGACATACACAGAAAGCTGGGTAAAAATTGCATTTTTGCATCGAATCAGACTTCCAGACGCTTGTTACTTCAGCATCTGCTAATCTCATTAGTTAGATTTGTCGAAATCGGCTGCCGGCATCACAATTGAGCTATCCTTGCCAGTAACCACACATTTGGTACCAAGCTTATTAGCGCTCTGTCCCATATCACAGCAATTGATCGCCACTGCACTCCACATTTGTCACTTGTAACAACATAGATTCTGTACGAATAACCACACAAACTCCAACATGTCGAAATCATTTGTTCGTTCCATCAAGAACGTCGCCAACGGGTACTCCTCAGCCCAGGTGCTTGTCAGGAAGGCTACATCCAATGATCCCACCGGACCAACCACTTACGATATGGAGGAAATAGCATCGTACACGTACCAATCGCAGACTGATTTCTTGGAGATCATGGACATGTTAGATCGCCGTCTTAACGATAAGGGTAAGAACTGGCGTCATGTGGCCAAGTCATTAACCGTATTAGACTACTTGGTCAGATACGGTTCTGAAAAATGTGTACTCTGGTCTAAGGACAACCTTTATATCATCAAGACTTTGCGTGAATTTATACATTTAGACGAAAACAACAACGATCAAGGTGCCATCATTAGAGTCAAGGCCAAGGAGTTCGTATCGCTTTTGAAGGATGATGAGAGATTAAGACAAGAAAGAGAGGCTGCATCTCGTTCTCAGAATGGCGGAAACCAAGGTGGTAGTGACAGAAGAAACAGAAGATCAAGAAGAAACACTCTCAACAGTCCAAGACCAAGAAACGATGACCCATACGATGCAGAATTGCAGAAAGCATTGGAGTTGTCTAGATTGACTGCTGATGAAGAAAACAAGCGTTTAGCAGAGGACAATGATGATCCAGATTTACAAGCAGCTCTTAAGTTGTCCATGGAAGAGGAGGAGATGAGAAAGGTCGAATCTCAGCAGAGCAACAATTTGCTAGACTTGGATGACAGCCAGCAACAACCTCAGTATTATATGACTACTGGTTATTACCAACAACAACCAGTAGACTACTATCCTCAGCAAGTACCACAGCAGCAACAATTTGATATGTTTGGAAACCCAATACAATCAAGTATGACTGGCTTGTATCCTCAACAAACTTACTACCAACAACCACAATTCCAACAGCCTAACCAGTTCACCGGCTTCAACTACGGCGAGCAGCAACAACAACAACAACCTCAAGAACAACTACAACCATTGAAGACAGGATCAAACAATCCGTTTGCCTTGAGCACCGAGACTCAACCTAAGCCTCAAACCCAATCCTTGAATGAATTACAACAACAACAGCAACCACAGTTTTTCACTCAACCAGTTCAGCAACAGCAGACCCAGCAAATACCACAGGTAAAGCGCCAGTCTACTTCCAGCTCCAAGTTCAATGACGAGACTCATTCCGAATTGAACGATTTGTTGGCTCAAGGTACTGGTATTGATACTTTTGGTAATATCGGAGCTTCTAGAATTCCTCACCAACACACCAAGACTCAGAATTTCATTAACTCTTCTGGTACGGGTTACAAGCAGAACGTCGACCAGCAAAATAGATTGAGTTCCAATGCCACTGGTAACCCATTCTTAAACACTGGTATTGGTTATCAACAACAAGCACCACAACAGCAGCCACAGCAAATCAACCCAGCTTATACTGGTTACGGTTTTGGTAATGCACAACAACAGCAACCACAGCAGCAGAGATATGGAAATGATGGTCCAAGTTTAATAGATATTTGAGAATTATAGCACTTCTTCTCATCAATTATATGATGTCGAAAGACAATCCTTTTCGATTCATTTTTATTTGCTTTTCCTTTTTATACTCGATTTTTTTTATAGCTTATGTTTTTAACATGTAAGATACGCTTATCCAGTTGAAATATCGTACTTCATTTGACCCTAGGGGTCCCTTTTTTATTTCTTCATTGTTCTTTTACAACATAGTTATATTTAGATTCATCTCATTGTTAGCTACAATATACAAGAAGCGAAAGAAATCGGCTAGTGGGTACCGTAAATGGTCTATAGTTAGCAAGATCATAACATTTGAAATGCGTTACCTATTCATTCTTTACAGAATTATAGCTTGTAATTGTCAAAGGATTCCAACTTCATTTTGAAGATAGACTTAACACACCAGTCCCATTCCACAATTTCAGCATTTTCAAGATTGAGTTTCTTGAAAGCAGTAATCAATTTGGCATCCTTCGTTTTGTGTGCAATAAGTATGTGCTTGCCATCTTCACTAGATTCGATTATTGCCTTTTTCAAATTGTTCCCTGACAAGTTGTTCTTGATGGTTTGAAATTCCATCATACCATGATCTTTTAAGATTTTAGCAATAACGTCTACACCTCCATTCAAACATGAAGAAAGATTAAGTTTCAAGCCTTGAAACAATTTCCCATGTTTGTCGCTAAGTGTCAAATTAGATAAACCATTAATCTTAGTCGATTTGGAATATCCCAACTCTGCATTGATATCCTTCACAGTAAGGGTTTTGTCAAGAGTATAATCATCGATGTTAACTTCTCTAAAAAGATCAGCTTCCTCCCATGACTCGTTAGTGACAAGCTTTTCAAGAACTTCAGAAATATAATTTGGATGAACAATTTTGTTGACTTGACTCAAACTTCGTAAGAATTTCTCAGTTCTGAGAATCTTGGGTGCAATAAGGGTATTGATTGCATGCATTTGTGAGAAATCAGATATCACCTTTATTCCTACATTTGCAAGATTTGTCAAGTCAGCTCTGTTTAAAGCTAACTCCAGTTCGCAACCGGTCATGATTGCAATTATTTTAAAATCCGGAGAACTCTCTTTTGTAACCTTCTTCACTTCATGCTTGTTTTCTTGAACTGGGGATTTCTCAGCTTTTGTTTTCTTCTTCGAAGGTGTGGCAAAGTTCTCAGTAGTATCTTCTTCATTCGCCGTCTTCCTCTTCGTCGGCGTGGCTGTTCTTTCGAGTTCTTCCATGTAATTTTTCATTTTTCTTGAACTTTTAGCAATTTCCTGGTATTGGTTCAAATCAGACATATTATCTTGCAACTTTAGAGCCGCTTTTTTTGCAGCCGATCTGCCACCATATCTCGAAGGTAAGGTGACAGATTCTACTGTAGCGGGCTTCTTTGTATTTGATGCAGTTACAGACTGTGTTGATTCGTCCTCACTCATACTATCATCCACGTTATCCAGGTTCGTCTTTTTCGCCGTCTTGAGCTCTTCTTCAGCCTCATCTTTTCCGGTCCAAATATTCAAGACAGTTTCATCAAGCTTGGTCGATCCAATTAAGGATTCCATCAGGATCTGTTGATTGCCTAAATATTTATACTTCTGTTGGTCATCATCAAGGAACTTCCATTTTGCGAAGCATTCCTCTAACCATAGGTGGTTTACGATTTTTATCTTCGGATCGCCATTTTCATCAAGCCACTTATCCTTTGCGACAAGATATTTCTTGCCTTCGCCCTTGGCAGCAATTAAGTAGTGATTTTCCTTCGTCAACGACTTTGTGAATGTGCCTCCAAGTAACGTTATTAATTTTGAAAGGTAAGCGCGTGCATCACCGCTATAGTTAGTTACTGAAATCCGGAGATCCTTGAAACCATCGAGTGGTGCCTGAGGTGAAGGGTAGTGTAATAAGTTAGAATTTACTGGTAATATCCATTCATTCGAGACGATAATGGAGTAAAGCCAGTGCAAGTTACCAATAATTATTCTATTCGACTTGCTGCTATCGACATAGGCAACTCCATTTCTATACTTTCCAATATAAACATCGACAAGATCGGTATTGAAGGTTTTCGTTACCTTTCCGCCATTTTTCTCTATTAACAAGTCCAAGGTATTTGATAATCTCTCAGACAAGTTATAGTCAGACGAGATGTAAAATGTCTTATTTTTGAGAAATTCTGAATTAGATTGGCTGATCTTTTCTAAGTCACCACTTTCCATCAATGAACTATTCATTTGAGACGTAATTGAACTATTTCCCAGTTTCAAAAGGGAAGGATCCGGCAATAAATACGGCTTTTCGTCAACTCTCCTTCCAAGGGTTATAGAATGATCTATCCAGTGAGGTAAAACGATTTTTATATCTATGGCATCATCTTGCAGTCCTGAACCTCCGTTGATAGCACTCGAAGCAATTATACTCTTCTCATTTGAGAGATCGACTGCTATGAGGTGCGTAGTATACTTGGTTAGTACATCTAAGTAATTGCCCCCAAATGCCCTCACTCCCGCGTAAATAACCTCTTTATCTCCCACGGGAAGGTTGTCTGCTACACATACAAAGCAGTCCTTCAAGAAGTACTTTGGGTCGGGGTTATACGACTTAAAATTCAAACACTTTCCTGCTTGTACCGAGTCGATGATCCAATCCGGAGTAGTCACAGGTATCATTGATTTGCGAGCAGCTTTGTACTCTATAAACTGAATTGATCTCGTTATAATATGCGTTACCAGGGGCGTTTTATCCTCATCTGGTCTGTCGGCTACATCCAAATAATTTTTCTTATTATCATGAGCTTCTTTCACGGCAACTACTTTTCCATATTGCTCTTCTATGAGCTTCTTGACGGTTTCTATCTCGGTGTCAGCCTCGAGATCTGGGCCAGAAGAAGACTTTATTAGCAAGAATTTTGATCCGTAAAACATTATACAATAGTACTATGCCCCAAATGAGTATACCAACAATTCCTATTAGCCAACTCGTAGAAGAGTAGAGTGTGGAATCAATTAAACATCGCCAAACCGAATTTCCATTTGGTAAATAAAAACAACGCGTATTATGCAGCGCTACCAAATTTATGTATGGTGTGTCTTAACTATCGGGAGCTTGGCTGGGGATACTACTGGTAGTTAGGGACTCATTGTTAGAGGGAAGATGCATAAAGGTAGACAATATGATACACGGCTGTACTGATGGACTGTACTATTCTACAGTAAAAGTCTTAAAAGGTCTACTTTTTTGAATTATACAAAGAAAATTCGTATATACGAACATGAGCGTAGTTGCACAAGGTTCATCAAGCTCTATGCAATGATTAGTTTGAGATTAAACATGAAATAATGCAAGGTATGTAAGATAGGTCTGACGAACCCGCGAGGCATGAAGGACTGCTCTGCTTCAGAAAACAATCGTATTATCCGGGATATCATGGAAGTAAAAGGTATGAGTTATCTTATGAAAAATGCAATGAATAAAAATCAGATCTGGCAGATCTGTTGAGGCCGCCTCTAGCTGTCTAGCGTAAGTCTGTGTGTGGACATCTTCTCATCGAAGAGATCCTTGCCTTCTGTGCGGAATCTCTTAGCCCAGCTTCTACACAAAATACTAGCTTTCATGAACTTTCTGGTGGCATACTTTTTGAAGAACTCATCATGTTCGACTGGAGATATTAAGTATTGGAAGATCAACTCTACACACACCTTCATGTCATTCACTCTATAGCCTCCAGAATAGTGGATTAAGTTTCCATTCCACACTGGTGTCTTTCCCAATATTAAACGAGCCAAATACATGGCAGATGCACAACACAACGAGGGCTTGTATCCGATAAATTTGTAGTCTATAGCTGTTATTTCAAGTAAGTACTTACCCAATGTTCTGGACTGTACGTCGTAGTCATCCGCTTTAGAGATTCGTCTCAAGAAGTTCATTGGGTTAGGATAGTTGAGGTCGAAGTTCAAGACAGTTAATATGAATTTTTCTGCTTGAAGGATCTCTCCTTCTGAGTATGAACCATCGGTGAAGTAGGCGTAGTTCTTTACAGATGGTGAAAAGACTTCTTCATACTTTGCTGCTATGAATAAAGAACCTGTAGCAAGAAGCTGCAATTTGTCGATCTGAACTACTTCCAACGACATGAAGCGGTCCATTAAGTTGATTGCCAAGAACAAACTTTCTGGTAACAATCTGAACTTAAGATGCATTTCCACTAACCAATCGACAAGAATGGATCTCATCTTTGGCTTCAAGTGGGTTTGTTTGAAGAGGTATTCTGAATCAGGTAACATACGTGATTCTAATTCATAGAAGTAGTGCATTATATCATTGACATATTCCGATGCCATTAAAGGATCGTCTACATCCTCCTCGTCCAAATCTTGCCATTCGTAGTCGATTAATCTGGATTTCTTATAGGATACTGTGTTGGAGTTTGAAGAGGATGCAGTGGAGGTCATATGGAGCTTTTCTACCAAGTTAGTGGACGATTCTGTTGCTTGTCTCTTCTGAGGCATTCTCGATGGTACGATGAGCTCATTAGCCTCGGTAGAAGATGTTGACGATAAGCTAGAAGGAGCTACAGGTACTGATGCAGAGCCTTGAACACTTCGGTTGGCTGAGGCTGTTGTGGTAGTGGTGATGGTAGTTGTGGATGTTTTGAATGCGATGGATTGGGTGGTACCGGTATTAGTGTTTTGTGATGTTCTGGCGAGCCTTTGCTGCTGCAACGGAGCGTTGTCTCCTCCCAATGGCCGTCTTCTGGCAGCATTGGTGTTAGTATTAGTTGTGGAGATCGCTTTTGTCTGTTTGGAAGCTAAGCCCGCACCGGTTTGGTTAGAGATGTCGCCAAGGTACTGGCGGGTGTCTACCGACACTGATGGTTCATCGGATGACGACAGGTTCTGGTTGACGTAGAACGGGTCTTGTGAGTTCACAGATTCAACCTGTTGCTGTGCCACCTTGGATCGTGTGATTCTGTATTCATTTTCGTTATTCACTGTTTGGGACATGTTGGAGTGAGATTAATGGTTGATATGGGGGTATATGAGGCTGGTAATGGTGTTTTATGGTGTGCTTGAGATGGTAGTAACAATATGGCCGATTAAGAGGGAGGAGAGATTGTAGTTATGATGCAACGACTCGATGAAATGACAACACTGGCGGTATTGTGACGTATGACGGTGGCTCTTGCTGTGGACGTGCTGGTGGTCGTATCCAGAGGTGATTCCAGGATTTTGGTGGTCTTTTGGTGATAATGGCTGCCACAGACGAACCCGATGCTAACGAGACTTTTCTTTGTGAACGGCTACGGACAGAGCTGGCGCTAGGAGAGCTGAGGGTTGGCCTGATTACGACTGGATGGACTAGGCGGACTGGACGCTGGAATGGAACTACTTTGTAGCGGTGAACAAGGGAGGTTTTGACTTAGCCAATTAACCAACCACAAAAGAACCCAGCAGAGAACACTAGTTAAATGAAGATGTTTCCTCGCTCGTGCCAGAAATTCAATTGCTGTGCCCTAACAAACGGTGAGTGCGACTATTATTGATTTACCGGATTGGTCGCCAGTGACAGTTTCAGTTGACTGGAGGGACGGAATAGTCAATACGCCAATATTAGTACTCGATCGGGCAAAACTTGAAACAATCACAATGGTGGGAATGAAATAATAATAATAAATAACAATATTATTGGCATGGTAGCAGGAGCCAGGAGCCAAGGGCCAGGAAGTGTTCCGAGCGAAAATTTTCAGGCTAGCGACGGAGTCTGTACGTTCCAGCGAGAGCTGGGGAGAAAATCCGGAAAATAGCGAGCGCCCAGTGCACACACCCACCATGAGATGAGACCGAATATTGAAGTATACGGTGCACGCAGGATGTGTATGTGGATTGATATGTGGGTTTTGGCCGTTTTGTGGGTTTCTTTGGCACTGACACGGAGCCGGCAGCGCGTAGTAACTGCAATATCCCTGCAATCTCACCAATCTGTGCTGTACGCTGGGTATCCCTGCCCATTGTCCTCGCCAGCGGCTGCTAGTTAGACCTCTGCATTTAGGGTGCGATTATTGTTATTGTGTTCAATTTGCATGGATTGGGAAATCGCGTAGAACCACAAAACCGCGGGTGGTGTTGCAGGGCAAGATTGCCCGATTGGGACGAGATGTCAATAGGAAATTTGCACCTTTTCAGGAAGAGATGAAACGGGAACTGGGACTGGAGACTAGGTTAGAAAGCAGAGCACAGTGATAGGAGGTAGAGTGGTGGTGAGCGGGTGCGTTACGAGAGGGTCTGGGGATTATTTGGAACGGAAAACAGCCTAATCGAGAGAAGTGATGGGATTACAGCTATTCCAGTGAGGAGATCGCCAGTAGTGTACGAAGGCTACAGTTTACCTGAGAAATACCGACAGTAGGCCCAGAGGCTGAAATTGCCGGTTCCAGTTCAGGGATAGAGCTTATCCACAGATGTTCCAAGAGCAGACACGGAGAAATCCTTCTCCAGGGTGCAGTGTTCAAAGAAGAATCGAAGAATCCATTTGTTATCATATCACACACGCGTGGCACCGAAGGTTACATAACAATGACAGCACGGAAGTATGGTAGGCAGCCATTCAGAAGCCCGCTGCCTTTGGTATGTGATCCCCAGATACTAATCGGGTCAATTGGAATGTCATGCACGAGATTCCGAAAGGTGCACTGCTGCATAAACCGCTATTTGGCTAATTAAGGAAACTGGAAATATGCTACTGGAGATCTGTCCAAATTCATGAGATCATCCACTAATTTCACTTGCCGGAAAACCTTAAAGTATATTTAGCATTAAGGTCATTTCCTCAGACTTAGTTTACGAAGCTTACGGGGTGAAATAGGCGAAGAGAATTTCATATTAACTGGTTTGGCTATTCGCAAACTAAGATCTACTCCACTATATGCTCTAAACACAGTCGTTGGTTCGGCAAACATGTCACTTGAGCGACTTCTTTTTTATAGAGCACTGTACTATCTAATATGTTGTGAGTGATAAAAGAATTTCACCCTTGTGCATGTGTATGTGGTCCGCATTAAAAACTGCGTCCCACAACACGACAACAAGCTTAATTGAGCAGTGTTGTTTATGGTGATAGTGAGATCTGACTTCGTAATTGCTGTGTATTCAGCCGATCGTGTAACATGACAGCGTTAGCCTAGCGGCACCGCAATGATAATTGGTTTCTCGGTTTCTGAAACGACGCGCAGATCGGACTTGCTATTGTCGTGGCTGCTGATATTCGAAGTGATTGGGTATAAACATCGTAGTTGATGCCCAAATTTGCAATGCTAAACAACCTTGGCGCATCTCTCACCGAATATTCTCTCTAGTCACCTTATTGTGTTGGTGCATAGAATACCACTAAACATCGCGATATAATAATTGGAATTTTCATACCATCCATTGTTGTTCAAGATGGCTTTTGAACTATTGTAATCGTAAACATACGTGTATTCTGTAAACTACGCAAAATCTATATACACCATTTGTATTCTCCCATTAGATTGATTGTATCGTTCTTCTCTTTAGGCGGCCAGTCCACGCTCGATTCCCGGCTCACTGCCGTGCATCTTTTGCATGAAGCATCTATTCCACGGCTTGAACTCACATCGTTGTTTTGATGTGTATCGTTGTATCTATTTTCATTGTTCTCTTTGCAGCACGCGAAGCATTTGAAAATGATCTCGTGATTTACACTCGAAGCAGGATCCCTAGAGGAAGGTCGCAGAACCGGTTCGCTGCCCGCGTTCCCGACCATGTCGGGACGCTTAACTTTATCTCTTGTTATGGGAGTGCTACTGGCAAGGTGGCTCTGTTCTGCAATGGAAAGAATGGTGCAATACAACTCTTTGTTGGATTCGAGAGAGTCTAAAACCTTGTGGAGTAAGTTGTCGTGGCGATCAGAGTCATTAAGATTTGCGCTAGGATAGTTTTCCTCCACGCTTGAGGACTCCACCGAACTTGGTTTCAAAATGCCGGCATTTTGATTATTACTATGGGCATCCCCTTGGATTCTGTCTATTAATTCCTCAAATAAGGGCAATGTTTTGTACTGATGATTTGAGCTGATGGGCCGCACATTTGATTGTTCTCTGTTATCCTTTTTCTTAGTATCTTGCAATACCTTCGAAAGGCGACTTTTTATTACCTCTAGTTCATCAGCATCGGCATCGTGTTGCTTTTCTTTTCGTGCACCGACTCCTACTTCTTGTGCGGATTCTTGGGATACAACGTACAAGTTTTTGTACTTAATTAGTTTCTCCCTCAAGAGGTCATTCTCTCTCTTGAGTTGGGAATCTTGCTGAGGAGCCTGCTGCTTCAACTGTCTCTTCAATTGGTCTACTTCTCGCTTGAGAGCAAGGTTCTCTTGTAGAAGGCGCAGATTACGAGATTCCAAATCAGATACTTCCTTATCAAGTGAGCTATTTCTGGCGTTGAGGCTATCATTCATTCTTTGGGTATGCCTATTCTCGTCTCTCGATCGGTTCAAACTGTGAGTCAACTTATCTATTGACGTTCTTATTAATTGAGAATATCTTGCGCTTTCGTTGTCTCCCGCGAGCCCTGACGGTATGTTGTTTAATAGTTTATGAGTCTCCCGTATTATAAGCTCTGATTTGTCTTCATTATCGTCTAGTAACTCTTTTCGAATCGAGCTCCTTTTGTTTTCATCACTTTCTTTAAAGAATTGGTCTATTCTGCGGTCGAAGCTATCGAAACTAGCCTCATGGGTAGAGTCGATGCTGAGATCGTAAAAAGGAGAAGTTTGGTAATTTTCTCTGACTCCATTCTTTCTCTTCACAGGACTGTTGTGGTTACTATTTCCGCTTCTCATTCTGAAAAGATGGTCCTGGTAGTCATTCTTCAACTTCTTGGTAGGAGATAATCTCAATGGTGAACTGGTGTACTTCAAAGGCGAGCTACCGTAGGCCATATTCGACCGTTTCAACTCGATTGAGTCGTCATCAAGCAAATCGTATAAATCTGAGAGCTCGTGGATATTTGTGCTTGTTTCGTGTTCATTCGAGATCGAGAAAATGCTGAGGTTATCTTCGTCTTCATCGTGAGTGGTTACACTGCTGTGAGCGTTATTACTACTGGGGTATTGAGCGTATTTTGACCCGTAATTCTTCAAGATTCCTCTTGTGGACTCATCAGTATGTACCATTGTGTTCTTTGAAGCTGGCTCTCTCTCCTTGGTACCCTTCAATGGTCTTCTATCACCTCTCTAACCGTCATGACCTCTTCTTTTACAGCACAAATTCGATCGCATTAAACGTTTTTGTAAACAACGCGAAAGTCGTTCCTGTGTGTGGGCACTAATTCACAGTGAGAGCGATTAAAGATTTTTCGTGTGTGTAAGTGATAGTCTACTGCCAGATTTTGTCTACTGTAATTGTAAGAGTAGCACTGTAAGAGTAGCAGTGTAGACTAGTAGAGTCTGTAGTCGTGAAACGAGAAGAAGATGTATAGCTGTGTTCTGGACGTTTTATGCTCTTTTCTCCTTTTTAGCATTGAAATTGACTCTAATTGCTGGGTCTATTCTGCCCATTCAGTAGCATTATCTTCACCACAGTGTAGAGGTATAAGCGAGATATACTTCAAGTACGTCATTTGACTGTACGGTTACTTCGATATTTTTAACTCCATGTAAAGATTTACATCGCGTTGATGGATTTTTTTCAATTCTCTCGGACCTGCAGATGTGCCGTAGTAATCGACTTCACCGTAAGCTGTGGGCATCGAACAGATAATTGTTAGTAGCATCTCTAGCCATGTAACAACATACGCAGAGGGTTTAGTTTAATTTATTTAATTATAAAACATATATAATGGAGCATGAACCCATCTCTGCTCTGCACTTCAGCACATCTTCCAACGATTTATCATAAAAATTCCCCGTAACTCATCACTAGTCATCGTAAGTATTCCTCTCGTAAAACATTATGTCTTTTCCTTACATAATCACAATCATCCATCCGTCGCTTACGACACATCTCGCTGTGGTTCCAAAATTTCACTATGTACCGTTCTCTCACTATCTTCTAATGGAACCCACATGGACAAATTTTTTTAGCCGAACGATTGTCTAGTTTCCACTGTTGTCAGAAGCTATTGATTCTTCCGTTGTTACGATGTCTGCCCAAGCCGAAATCACTGCCATTGCCACCGAGTTAAAGGCTAACTTGAAACAGTTCCCAAACTTTCCATCTGAAGGTATCCTCTTCGAGGACTTCTTGCCAATCTTCACCAAGCCTGATTTGTTCAAGAAGTTGGTGGAAGCATTCAGATTGTACATTGGTGACAACAAGATCGACTATGTTGTCGGTTTGGAAAGTAGAGGTTTCTTGTTTGGTCCAACCTTGGCTTTGGCCTTGAACGCCGGTTTCGTGCCAGTTAGAAAGCCTGGTAAGTTGCCAGGTCCAACCTACACTGCCGAATTCAAGAAGGAATACGGTTCTGACAAGTTTGAGATGCAAAAGGATGTTCTCCCAGCCGGTTCTAAGGTCTTGATTGTCGATGACATCTTGGCTACTGGTGGAAGTGCCTTCGCTGCTGGTGAATTGGTCACTGCAAGTGGTGCTGAAATCGTTCAATACTTGTTCGTCATGGAGTTGGACTTCTTGAAGGGAAGAGACAAGTTGGGCAAGCCAGTCTTCACCTTGTTCGGTGGACAAGACCAAAAGTTCAGCCTGTAAGCGGTTTACGAATGTAATGGTTACAGGACGTATTTATAGTTGACATGCTGTCTCGCGGATGATACTATCAGTAATGATATGGGCTGTATAGTAGTGTTTATTTCTAGAATGAATTAGGTACTTAGGTTCAATAGATTAATATTTATATTGCTACTGATTGTAGAACTATGTAGAAGGATATAGAAGCGGAGATCAAACTAGAAAGGACGATCATATGACAATCGGCTATTTGAAAGCAAACCAATTGGAAACGAGAAGTCTGGAAATAACTGTATTTTAATAAATACTCCCTACATAAGGGACAGTCTAAACCTCACATTTAAGGTTGAGTATAATACAAATCAACGCGAGATAATAAGTCTGTTATGAAATATGGCATAATACCATTGGAAGCTATTGCTTCTGTTAAGGAGTAGCATTTATGCTCTTGGACTACGGTAATTTTCTTGGATTGAAAGACTGATTGGACCAATTACAATACGCATTAATATTTCTTCAGCTTGTCACCCAGTGAATGATCATGTTTGGCTTAGGATGCCAACTAGAATATGGATATTATAGGGCTTCTAGCTCGTTGACAAAGCATGCTGTATTCTACGTCCAATTATCCACTCTTGAATGCCAAGAATGCTAAATCTCCAAGGTAGAAGTAAATGAAGTAGCCCTGTTCATGAGTGACGTAACTGCCGAAGCTTCTGCCGACAATGACATGCCAAGTGGGTCCGTAGAGTTGGTCCAATTCTTTCTTAAGGAACGTGGCGATATCCTTCTCGATCCTGTAGGATAATGACAGTTGTGCAAGCTCGAAAACCTTGGTTTGGATCTCTTCTGGTAAGTCGGATGCTTTAAGGACGGCTATCGTGACGATTTTCCCGTGTTTCTGTCCTTCTAGAACAGAACACAGCCAATCGCATTTGTTAGTAAAGATATTTCAGGGAGCTTCTTACATCTCTAATAGGAAACCATTCCCACGAGAGAAGTTCCAATACAAAAAGAGCACACATACGAGTCACTTCTGTTTGTTCTGACATGTCGATGTATACGGTATTCCAAAGTCACTTATGCTAAGAGCCACAAGAAGTATTGTTCACAAGTCATACAAGATGTTTTTCAAAGCTGTCCTTATTATTATTCCTCGCTAGTGTAATTGCGGCGCTACCATCTGTAAGTGGAAGCGCGCGGTGGAACCCTCTGCCGAAATAGGCAATTTGGGGTCGGGTATACGAGACAAAGACATAAAAGCCTCGGTAGATGAAGAGGTGGTGGGATGAGTAGATTAGTAGAAGCAATGAAGACGCTGATGGTGGTATTGATAAGAAGTAGTGGTTACAATGAGAATTGGGGCTTACAAGGTCCAAAAACCTGGCTTCGTAGAATTGATAAGAATGTGCATAGATGTGGTGTATGGTAACTAATTATATAGTCGAGTGAGCAATCCTATTGATTGTATTGCTCCAGGGCTACAGGAAAAGAGGAAGGCTAGGAAGAATGGGAAACGAATTGAAAGGTGATAACCTTTAACAGTCTAGGGTGTGGCCATGATAATCTCCTACAACTTCTCATACTTCAACTTATTGGCCAAAACATCGTCTCTGAACTGGTCAACGCCCAAGGCACTGGTATGACCCCAAGGCTTCAACTTGTTCTCGTTGTCAATTGCATGGGCAAAACATCCCAACCAGCCTTCTCTGGAATACTTCTTGTTGACAGCATCTAATGTGTCTGGATGGATCAACTCGCTGTTGAGTCCAACATTGTCCAAAATGGTTGCAAGTTGGATCACCAAGCCTAGGGTGGTAATGAAGCCGGATTCACCCAAGTCTTGGTGTCTGATAATAGCTTCAGAGACTGCCTCAGCGAAGTCTTGATCGCCCTTGGTCTGCTCCAAAACCAAGTCGCGGGAGAGGAGTCCTCCGTAGAATTCGAAAGACATCTTGGTTGCAGCCATGTTCTCCTTAGTGGTACCAATGTCGTGTAGCAAACTTGTGACAAACACCACCTCCAAATCCAAATCCCATTGAGGGAATTGGTCTTTAATTATGGCCCTGCTGTACAAATACACTCTCAAAGAGTGGTTTAACACTTCTGCTGGTAACTTTTTCCCCGCATAATCTAAGAAGAATTTGGATATAGCAGATGTAGGCAAATCCACTGCAACCTGTGAGGTTGGCGCATTAGGATTTGGAAGTGCTTGTTTGATATCTCTGGAGATTTTTTGGAACCCGTACTTTGACATCGCGATAGTGAATTGGGGTGCAAAAAGATTACTGGTGCATATTTTATAATGCGACCTATAAAATTGACCTTTGTAAATGTATTTATACTTAATGGACACAGATGGTAGCAGTGAGGAGAACTTGTTCCTTAGTGCCAAAAGCAGTTTTGGGCGGCTCTGGTGATTTTGCAGACAGCCACAATCCAGTGAGACGGCATAATAAGGCCCGAGCCAGAAGCGCGTGGCAGCTTACAAATGGTTGCTTCCTGTTGTATCAGAAGTGATGACTGTTGACTTAGTGTCGGGACTGTTGTAGCAATCGATGAGACCTCCAATATTGCTGTGGATTGAAAGTAGATAAAGGGGAAATCTAATAGGAAAGAAGGCGCAAGATTGAATAGACTCACACCAATGGGGTTTGAAGAAAATGATTGCAAAAGGAAAATCCATGCGCAGAATGCCCAGTAAAGCAAGTCCGACGGAGGTAATATATTTGTTTGGATTTAAATCAAAGTCTTTGTGGAGCACGGATGAAAAGAACCGGAGGAACTGAGAAATAGCTCGGCTGGTGGAAGATAAACTGCTTTATTTGACAGTGCAATGAAGCCGCGATTTCAGATCTAGAATTAGGAAGAATCAATAAGCTAGCAGGAGGCTTGCAAACTGAAATATTTTGTATGCGATCCACCGTACGGTGTTTGGTGGCCCGTTTGATGGCCCGTTTAGGGCCGTTTATATTGCTGTATGATACTGGCAGGAATGACGTACTTCATTCGGTGTTTAGATTTCTGGACCCTTTGCAAAGAGAAATTTGATGAGTTTCACCAAATGACTACGTGAATGGCATCTATGGCTGCCACGGAAGCAAACGGCTTTGTTTGTGAAGTTACATCTACACGAATTGGACCAGCTATGTTTTTTTGGCATCATTCTTCACATCCTGTTATTATTTTGGATTTTGGAAGCAATGTCAACTTCATAGGGCATCCATATTAGAAATTGTATAATACATATTCTTAAATATTTCAATTTGTAGGTCAATCTTGCTGCAAAAACTATTTTCAGCGTCAAAGTTCTTGAATTTTTAGAATTTATAAAAGGAAGGAGACTGGTAATTTTGTGGAGAGTGTATTCAAACGCATAGGCCATAATTATCTTTCCCGATTTCGTTACTAAATTGTGTATGGTGTCTTTTACGGAACTTCATCCAGTTAAACTGACGTCATACAGAGTTTGTTGGTTTCTCGCACATAGTAAATTCTCTTTTCCCCACCAAATCTCGGCACTCAGTGAGCAGTACTGTGAAGGCAGTGACTCAGACTATAACTATGATAATAGCGATTACTTCTATCGTTACAGTATTCTCTATTCTAAAATGAAAATCGTTTGCAAAGACCATTTCAATGACCAGCGTTACAATGAGGCTATTATTTTCCGTCAACTGTATATTCGGCTCTCATTTCCAATTTTCACTATTCACACTCTGATACTCTCACACTGTGGTATTCTCGCTACTGCTACATATTCTCACTGCTACATTCTACATGTTCTCACTACTACACTATTCTCACTCTAAATACCGTACTAATCTCACTCTTACTACACTATTCTCACCCTTCCTACACTAATCTCTCACTATCTGTTCTGAAATGATCTCAACCTCTCTAACTACTACTGCAGCCATTTCACCAAATACTCCACTCACCACTAAACTCTCATTCCATATAACCACTCCTTTAACACCTCTACTCTACATAGAAAAACTCTCATATCCTACCACCACACTCAACACACCTGCCCTCACTCTCTTCCACCCTCTTCCTACTCTCATCCTACTCTCTTACTCTCTCTTACTCTCATACTACTCTCCTCTACTCTTCTCTCTTCCCCACCCAATCCGGCACCTCACTGGCAGTCTGTGCACACCACGGAAACCGTCTAGATGATTTCTACATTTGATGAACCGTTGCAACCACCAGTGAAGACACTAAATACCACATTGTCACACTCGTTCTACTTCTACAACTCACCAAAATCCGCCAATTGAACCCGCACCATGTCTGAAGCGTCCGCTTCCAATATATCAACCCACTACTACAAGCTAGGCCATTTGGGTTCCATCACCTACTGCAACTACGTCTCCTCAACAGACAACGACCAGTCGTTGCTAGAGCTCGAGCTCCAAATCAGGTACTCACACCCAAACATACTCGTCACCTACTACAACAAAAGCCTCTATTACTTCACCTTTGGCCATAACGTCAATGCTTCGGAACCAGTGCGAGACGACGGATATCTCGACACCGAGCCGCTTATACCAGTAGCGATCAACGACGAAGCAGCAGCGGCAGACGCCGACGTTTCCAATGTCAACTTGATTAACGGAAATGGAAACAGCTCAGAAGCTCTGGGCAAAAATGGCTCATTAGATCTCTCAAAAGAGTATCCCAATCTTCAATTGAAGCACTCTAATACCGTCAGTGTAGAGATGTTGGCCAATCCACCCAAGAGTACGGGTTCAGGCTCCAATAGCGACGACTACTTACCGTTTGCAAGTCTAAGTCTCCTCAAATCGATCAAGAAAATGATCCTATTCAACTTGTCCAAAATAGGCAGCATAAAACTCTTTGGTAACTATTGTGTAGTGTCCAATGACTCTGTCAACCACTCGATCTTGTACTTAGACCCAATACTATTGCCAAACGGCGACTTGTTACTATCAATGATACTAAAAGAAAAGATATCGTTGCTTGACTCTTCTTTGATAGACTTGAAGGATGAACTTTCACCTTCTCCACATGACATTAACTTCGTTATATACCTCATACCAAGTGGTATACGGTGCCACTTATTTGATCCCAGCAGTCTTGTCAAGAACTTTATCCGCAAGAAAAGTGTAGATAATGACAATCTAATCAACCTAATCAAACTTAGTACGGGTGTGCACTATTCATTCGATTCAGAAGAGGAAAACTTGTGGATTAAGTTGATACCTAATTTGAAGCATCTCAACAACCAAACCTCGAGTATTTCGAAATTCATCCATTCGGTGGATAATAAAAAGTTCATATTATGGCCGTGGAAATTATGTCTCTTGCAATTTGGAAAGTACGAAGAGGTTGATGAGGTTTCTTTCGATAGACAAAACACAAATTCTTCCTACTTCGGATCCAGTAATCCACTTGATTTGATAGGAGACCTCATAGATTTCAACATTTCCAGCAATCAGCATCAGCAGCAGCATATGGCCCAACCGGCCAACAATTACCCATTCAGTATTCCCAGCGTCATGTCGTCTGGAGGAGGAGCTGGTATTGGCTCCGTAGAACCAAACATGTCTATGGATCAACAAGTACACAAAGACATAGGTACCATGGAAATAAATGAGATGTCTACGCCAATGGTCCCCGAACTCTTTAATATTCAAAATACTGACACGACGGAATTCTTCACAAAGGAAGAACTGGAGAATATTCTGAGGATAAACGAAGAAGAGACGAAACCGGTTCAGCTGGAGGAAGACGATATGGAAATAGACGATCTTTTTGGAGGAAATGAAGATGAAGAAGAGGAGGCCAGTGATACTAGTCATAACAATAACGAACAAATGTCTCCCAAGCCAGAAGATGCTTTACATAAAGAAATAATAGCGGGCATGAGTGGAGAAAATGATGTTACTGCCAATGAACATCAGCCCGATGTTACTCAACAAGCTCTTGAAGAGGGAATGGATGAATTGTTCGATATAACTAACAAAGACGGAGAAGAAGAGTCTGATAAAAAGTCACCAGCCGTTACAGCTGACAATGGAGACATTAGGATTGAGAAATCACCCTCTCCAGCAGCAATGTCTAGTGCTGCTCCTAACTCAGTTAGCAATAAAGAGCCTAAATATACTTATTTGGATATACCAAAAGACCAAATGACAATAAAGAAGCTGAGCAGTCCTGATTATAATGATCCCGGAGCGCCCTTGCCAATTATGCCTACTCCAATTCTACCAATTCCCAATTCTGCCTACTCAACAAATCCACCAACCTCGGCTCCTATAACATCAGACTTGTCTGGCTATGCAGAAGAGCAGCCACCACAGACTGCTCCTCTGCAATTCCTGCAACAGTCACAACAAAGAGAACAGATGCTGGCACATCAGAAATCAATTTTTTCTCCTATATTGTTCAATCCGATAATTAAAAGTAATATTGATACAAAGTACGGTAAAGGGGGTAAGTTCTACGTGGACAAGGAGGCATCCATAGGACCAGAAATAGAGAAGAAGAAAAAAGCCGTTCGAGAGACCAGTGTTAGTGGATTCGAGATTCCCGTGTCTAAGGATAACGAGCAAAGGAAATTAGCTCTGAATTTGGTTAAACTTAATAACTCTTCTCTCTCCTTGGCAGATAGCAGTGTCTCTTCTGTCTCCAGTGAAGAAAGTGACGAGGATGAAGAAATGCCAGATGAAATAGGAAACTCGCCCCCTTTGAAGTTAAACACTGTGAATGACTCGTTCCCCAACCAAGTAAACTCTGTGAATGTGCCAGGCTTTGTACCTAATTACCCCGGTCCTTTTGGAAACAATGGTTCAGGTGGGGCTAATAACAACTTTATGGGTGATAATAACAATATGATGACTAGTTTTAACGATAACAAGCAGTTCAGTTTAAGCAATTTTCCTACTGGAGGCTTCGGATCTCCTAATTCTTCTGTCATCGGAAGATTCCCAAACATTAAAATGGAATCCCCATTTTCTTCAGGAGATTTACAACAGACTATTTCTCCCATTGACTACGATCAAGCTAATATCCAACATACTCCTCTGTTCCCAACTTCGCAGCCCTTACAGACCTCCCAATCTAACAACGCTAGTGGTCGTAATTCCTCCTCAGAAGAAGGGACCAAGAGTGTCTCTGAGTCTTCGAACTATTTGCCTCTTATCTTGAGAAGCATAAATGTATCTACCATTCCAGATGTCTATCTCTTGAATAACTTGATAAGCAACCAGCTCCTTCCAAGTTTCAACATCAATGATGATGAAAATGACAATGACCTTGAGATTACAAAGAATAATGAAATGATCATTAAGATTAATCATCTTGATGAATTCTTAGATCTTGTGGGACCTAACTTGGTATTTGATATGGGACTTAACAAATATAAGTCCAATCTTAGTTATTACATGGATAGTTCAGTGAAGAGAAGGATAGAAGAGCTAGATGCACCATTAGAGGATAATATGATTGACTACCGGTCTCCAAGTGAAAAGTTTGAGTCCAATTTCTTGAAGATCTTCCCCAATTCTTATAAGGTCAATCTCATTGAGTTCCTCAATGACCAAAAGGACTACGAGAGCAAAGATGAGTTGGAGAATCAGTTAGACTTCCTCGATGATATTACTAACGATAATGAGAACATTCTCAACCCGAAGTCACAATACAAAAAGTTGAAGTCAATAGAATGGGATGCTCTTTCCCAAACGGCTGATAACAAAGAAAACTTTGAAAAATACAAGTTAATTGCGGATAAGTTAAACTCGAATTTAGTGGTCAGCGAAGAGATATATTTCAAACTCCCAATAATTAAGACAAAAGTTTTGAAGCACAACAATATTGTCAATCTCAATAGCTTGGCGATCAATTTCTGGAAATATTTGAATTTCAGTCCCATCAACGCTCCCAAAAACTTTCAGGTATTACTAATTAGTGAAAATAACGGTTGTGGAACCTCATTTTTGAACGAATTTTTAGATTTGTTGACATATAACTATAACGAATGTAACTTGGGTCATATTTCAAGAGTTAATCTTTCAACGGTGGAGACTCGTCCGGATTTAGACAACATTAACAATGGAATTTTGTTAATGAACAAGGAAAATGGGCAAACATACAACGATACTTACAGCCAAGTTAACAAGAAATTGAGCTCATTGGTTGAGTTGATCAAATTAGATCTAATTAACAAAACAAACAATTTTGAATTCGATCGTCCATTATTGTTGCTCTTTGTCAATTACAATGACAACTTGAATTCGACTTTACAAATCTCTAAGATTTTTAGAAATTTCAAAGTCAACTTAACCAATCATCAGTTGCCCCTCGTCCTGATATTCACGAAGATTATCCCCGGCTCATTGATAGTCAAAAATAGCCATAACCAGAATCGTTTGAAAATATTGTCTAATTTCAAGCTTTCTAAGTTGTCTATGAACTTATACAACCAGTGCCCCAATGGGTTGGTTAGTAAGGAAATAACCAAAAACATATACACACAATTGGTCAAAGAACCACCATCCAAGATACATTTCAAGTTCATGAGTACAAATTTTAAAGACAACAATTTCAACGACGATATATTCCTTCACCTTGCGTATGAGAGATCTATTGACCGCAGCTGGTTTTCTGCTGCATGGTCGGATCCTTTGGGCGTTGTTACATACACCAAGTCATGGTATTGTCCAAATAAAAATAATTTAAATGCATCCAGTGTTTTTGGTAGAGATGCGCATGATATTGCTTCAGTTTGTGATGATATATGGAACAAGTCCAATGAGTTATTCAAAAAGTTGAATGATGAGATAAACAATAAATCAAGCACATCAGGAGGTAAAAAATTTCTTGTCCTTACTCGTATCAACAGCATTATTCCGGATGATGAGTTGGTACACTGGAAGAGACTCAGCGTAAAGCATAAAGACATTTCTTTAATTGTGTTGTCTGTTAGTCATGCTCCTAAACTAGTATTTGAAGATAGAACCCCGAAATCTGAAGGGTCTTCGGATACAGCAACTGAAATTCCAAACTTGACGGCACAATCTCAACAAATGATGCAACCAAACTCATCGTTGCAGACCGGCGATAATACATTTTTTAAGGGATTCCCTGGATCGAACAATTCCTCACCAACAACCGCTGGGGGAGCCATGGTCACCTCTCCAAACGTACTTAGTTTCCATTCGCCACAACAGTTCTTGAATGCTCCAGGTAACTTCTTGTCTCCTCAAGACCTAGTTTCAGGAGGAAGTGGTGGAGGAACTGGAGCAGGTTCAAACGGCAACGGCGGAAATGCCAATAATTCTGACGTAATACTTCATGACTTTAGTACAGATGTGATGGGTATTGTGCCAAAGGTCCCATTACCTTCGTTCAATTCTCCAACTCGACTTGGCATGAAGATTGGATATCTTTTGAAAGAGTTATCCCAGAAATGTTCTGGGAACTTTGATGGTGGTCAAAAATCCTATTTGGTATACGAAGTCAACTTGTTGAGTTGCTCCAATTACTGGGACTTAGAATCGTTGATGAAATTGATTCTCAATCACTACAAGAAGCTAATAATCTTAAATGACATATTAGGGTTGCGAAAGATTGACGGTAACATATTGCCACACGACAACGATGCCGGCGATAGTGATGGAGTCTATGAGGAAAATGAAGCTAAGGAAAGGTTAGACTTTGAGGCAAGAGGAATTGTACCTTGGCACATAGCCGCAGTTGGCAAATCGTTGGACTACTTGCTTCATGTATACGTAGAGGAGTAATTATTGCGGTGTATAGGATAACTTAGAATAATATAAGGTACTGTGGGTGCAAAATGATAAATAAGGTTGTACAGAGAAGTATAAATCCTCTGGACGGAGTTTAAAACTGCAGCTTGGAGGCGGTGATATTCTTGGAAAAAGGATGTAGGAATTAGAGGGAGTTTTCTTCCACAGCATTGGGTAACTTACTGTGATTATTCTGGTGATATCCGTATTTTTCTCTGGTGGTGTTCGGAGATTTGTACCCATTTGGGTTCTTTATCTCCTTACATTGATTAACATGGGACAATCAGCACATGTATAGAGGTTTGTACGGGACAATTATTATAGAAATTATCAGGCAAGCACATTTTTCATGGAGAAAGAGAAAACTGTCATCTTGATTTTCATCCATGGGCAATCTATGGGCGACGTAAGAGATGAACTAAGAGTTTTTACAAGAACAAATTGTGAGCTTTGTCAATGAATTCAAAAAAAAAAATCAATAGAGATCCACTTTCGAAATTATGTGAAAGATGTGGAAATCTCGTTATACAGAAATTGGTCCTGTATAGGTTATTTTGCATCCAAATGTATCTTACGTAAATAAACTCCTTTCTATGGTATGTTCCCGTTATGGATCTGATATACATAAAAACCTACTATGCGTCATACGTTTGTCAAACTATTTCTTGATGACAAAAGTTTTCTTCTGCAACGAAATGCTCTTTGTCATGTTGTTGATCTTGTAGGTTGCCACCAACTGCTGCGCTAACTAGAACATACTATTATGCAACGAAATAGCAATGAATTGTGCACTCTTCGTTCTTTCTTTGATATAATTGGCAACAATGGACACATTTCTGAAATCCATAACGTAAAGTGGAGTGGAATGTGATGTAAAGCAAAAACAAGAGCCAAAGAACTCAATTCATTTTCACCACCATAAGTTGGATCTCCGGATCGCGAGCATTGAGTTAGAGTCTATCTTTTAGATTTAGTGCATAGCACATTCACACCTATTCCCATCTTCACCGAACTCCAAGTCAAACAAAAAAAAGCAAAAACTCAAATCCACAACATTAGCCCCGTTTCATTAACACCTTTTTATCTCTATATTTTCCCATATCTTGTCATACCACCAACACTTCACCCATCTAGTCTCCCCCCATCTCAGATCTTCCTCATCTACTCTCCTCTTCGATTGGTAGCGCCGCGGCGTCACCAAAAACTTTTTTCGTTATCCTACAATCCTGCACACGTCTCCTCTCTCTTCAACGAATTCATTTTAACAAAGCGATATGAAAGAAGTGACTGTTCTTGATGTTGTTTAGTGATTCCAAGTAACATACATCGACCATGTCCGCTGCGGGAGACAATGAGTCGTTCGGAAGCGACCGAATTAAAAAGGAAACGCCAGCTGCCGTCAAAGCTGAGGAAGCGGGCGACGAGCTGTCGTACAATGTAGAAGACAGAGACCAGGATGAAGTGGATGAAGAGGAGGAAGAAGAGGAAGAACAAGAGGAGGAAATCGAGAAAGAAACCGGCGTGAAGAGAAAGCGCGTTGACGAGGCTGAAGACGACGAGAACGATGAGGAGGGGGAAGATGAAGAAAACGAAGATGGGGACGAAGACGATGAGGACGAAGACGATGAGGACGAAGACGCTGTCACCACCACCAGAAAGAGAAAGAGAAGAAGAGGAGCCAACCAGTTTATCGATATCGAAGCCGAAGTCGACGACGAAGAAGAAGACGAATTGGACGAAGACGACGAAGAAGCTGAGCTTTTGAGAGAACAGTTCATCGCCGACGGCCAGAACGACGACGCTAACGAAAGAGAACACCACGACGACAGATTGCACAGACAATACGATCGTAAACGTCAAGAAGTCGAAGACCAAGATGCCGAACAATTGGCAGAAACCTTGAAACAAAGATACAGAAAGACCCATACGGTATATAGAGGTGATACCGCAGCCAGTGGTACCGTTTCCCAGAAGCTTTTGATGCCTTCCATTAACGATCCTTCTATCTACGCCATCAGATGTACACCAGGAAGAGAGAAGGAGCTTGTGCGTAAGCTTTACGAGAAAAAGAGAACTTTAGACAGACTGAACTCACCATTAGATATTTTGACTGTTTTCCAAAGAGACTCTTTCAAGGGTTATATCTACATAGAAGCCAAGAGACCTGATGCTATTGACAAAGCATTGGTTGGTATGGTTAATATCTATGTCAGAGACAAGCTCTTAGTTCCAGTGAAAGAGTACCCAGATTTGCTTAAGCAAGTCAAGTCCTCCGACGTCGAGCTTGTTCCAGGTATTTACGTGCGCATAACCAGAGGTAAATACAAGAGTGACTTAGCCATTATTGATAACTTATCTGAAAATGGTTTAGAGGTTCGTTGTAAGATGGTTCCTAGATTGGACTATGGTCGTAACGACGAGTTTGACAAGGATGGTAAGAGAATCAAGCTGAAGGTGAGACCACTTCCTAGACTCTTCAATGAACAAGAAGCCAGAATGTACGATGGAGAAGCTTTGCAACCAGGAAGAGGTCCAAGAAACTATATCTACAGAGGAGAAGAGTACAGCGATGGATTCTTGTACAAGGATTTCAAATTGCAATTTATTCAGACCAAGGATGTCCATCCTACCTTGGAGGAGTTGGACAGATTCCAGACCGGAAACAACGAAGAAGAGGGATTCGATTTAGCAGCTATTGCTGCTTCCTTGAAGAATAAGAAGGGTGAAGGTAAATCCACTGCTTTCCAACCTGGAGATAAGGTTGAAATCCGTCGTGGTGAACAAGCTAAAACCGTAGGCATCGTTGTGGAAGCTACCTTGAATGAAATTACTATATCTGTGACAGACAGTGGGGACCCTAAATTTGTTAACCAAAAGTTAACTGTCCCGGCTAACGATTTGAGAAAGATCTTCAATGAAGGTGACCATGTAAGGATCGTTGAGGGTAAGCACTTTGACGAAACTGGTTTAGTAATCAAAATTGATGGTGACTCCGTTATTCTTGTGAGTGATCAGACCAGGGAAGATGTACGTGTCTTTGCCAACTACTTGGTCAAAGCTACCGACGCTTCTCTGAACATGGACACCATGAACAGTAAGTACGATATCAAGGATTTGGTTGAATTGAACGCTTCTTCTGTTGGTGTTATTGTTAAGGCCGAGAAGAACATTTTCGAAATATTAACCTCTGATGGTAGACTTTTGTCTGTGAAACCATCTGGTATTTCCTCTAAATTGCAACTTTCGCGCCGTGAACAAGTCGCAACTGACCGTAATGGTTTCACTGTGAAGGTCGGAGACACTGTGAAAGAAGTTTTGGGAGACAAGAAGAGAGAAGGTGCTATTCTCCATATTTACAAGAATTCCTTATTTATCAAGTCCCACGAAATTGTGGAGAACTTGGGTATTTTCGTCACAAACCGTATGAATGTCAGTACCATTTCTAGTAAGGATTCCATGATTTCTAAAAACTTGGGTCCTGATTTAACATCTATGAACCCGAACTTGAAACTTCCAAACCCTGCTCAAGCCGCTGCTGCTGGATTAAAGACCAGAGCTGGAGGAAGAGACAAGCTCATATATAAGGATGTCGCCGTGACAAGTGGGTCCTACAAGGGTTTGAAGGGTAAGGTCGTGGAGACTGATGATGTTTACGCAAGAATTGAATTGCACACAAAGAGTAAGAAGATTAAAGTAAATAAGAACAACTTAAACGTGTTGATTCGTGGAGAAGCTATTCCATACCTTAGATTCATCGGTGCTGCGCCAGGTAATGCTCCTGAGTTCAATAAGCCTAATGCTCCAGCTTTCAGCTCGGGTGAAAGATCTTCATGGAGTGGAGGCCAAACACCCGGCGTTGGTGCCAGTTCTGCCTGGGGTGGAGCTGCATCAACTTGGGGAGGCAACTCTTCCTGGAATGGAGGTAAGACTCCAGCCTACGGTGGAAACTCATCTACCTGGGGAGGTGGTGCCTCGACGTGGAATGGAGGTAAGACTCCTAACGCAGGAGGCAACTCTGCCTGGGGAGGAAACGGTGGAAACTCGACGTGGGGTAGTGGAAGCAAAGGCAACAACTCCACTTGGGGCCAGAGCAAGGGTAATAACTCTTCGTGGGGTGGAAGCAATTCGACTTGGGGTTCCAAGAATAATGGAAACAATTCCACTTGGGGCCAGAACAAGGGCAACAACAGTGCATGGGGAAAGCAGTAGAGATGAGTGGCTGCAATTACTTATATGGGATGTAAAAAAAGAACCCTTTATGTATATTCTATCTAGTTAATTACTTGTATACTACAATGAAACATATATTAAATGATGTCTGATTGGATATGAAAATTAAGCTATCTCTTTTTTATGGCAGTAACGAATATACCGCAAAGACTCTATAAAACGTCTAATTGTTCTCACATCCAGGGCAGTTATGCAATACTTCATGAATGAAAACATCACAATCAATGCAGAAGTCGTGACTACATTTGTAGCATCTGTATCTTGAACTTGTCATAGTTTCGAAAGCATTTCTGTTCTTACCATCGTTCTTTACACCTCTCGGAAACTTGAGTAGACATCCAAAGCAATGCTTACTGTCGTATTTAGAGCTGACAGGTACCTCCTTAAAAGGAACAAGAGGTACTAAATGATGGTACGATCTTGCCAAGTGAGTGGAGAGAATTAGCATGAGTCCACAGACTGGACATAATGTGGGAAGGTTGACAACCTTACTCTTACATTGTGGACATTGGTATCCTATGACATTATTTGAATGCAAGCTGCCGCTGCCATTGTTGTTATTGGAGATTTCTATGGCTTGTTTGGCATCTTCTAGACCCTGTGTTGGATCAGAAGCACTCAATTGCGGAAATTCTATAGTGTAGTCAGTGCTACTAAGACTGGACGTCAATACCGGTTGAATCTTAGTAGGAAAGCCCATTTTAATCAATGGAACACCTTTGGAAGCTTTGGTCTCTTGTGACTCACTAGTAGTTATTGGTAGTGGTATAACACAGTCCATCCAAAGCTCTTTGAAATGTGATTCGTTCATGATGACGCCGTAATTCTTGGACCCCAAGTTCTTTTGCTGGTGGTTCGTCCTATTTACCAATTCCTGGCAAATGGCGACTTGTGCAGATAAACCAATGATTTTGACTTTAATTTCATCTTTCACAAGGTTATCTATAGTTTTATGTATATCTCCAGGATCACTGGTAAACAATGCACCGAATATTATTAATACTTCCTTTGAATTCTTCGTGTCGTTGGCATTGTTTCCAAAGTTATATTTAAGCAAGGAACGGGCCATTTCTAGCGAATTCTGGAGCGATGGATCGCCCTTGGGCTCATATCTGTTATGCTGTCTTGCCTTCAATTGTCGTATCTTGTCCAAGTGATACTGTGGCAGGCCATTGACCTCGCTGACGAGATTCGATACACCATTTCTCATCAAGATTATACCCAACTGAGAAATTGGATTCTGGTCGAAGAACTCGACCACGAACTCCTGTAAATACGATAATGTCATTGAAAATCGCGTTGGACGCAAGTCTTTCTCCAGCATTGCCAGCGATCCGTCGATAATCACAATTAAACTTCTAATGATGCCTCTTTGGAATGGCGTACTAGGATTTTTCATGATCTTCTTCTTTCTATTCTCTATCATTGTCTTAATGATATTCTCCAAGGACCTGCCTCCATGCTCATCATCTTTGACAATATCCCATGATCTCTGGTATTCGTCTTCCCATGCATAACCGTTCAGGCCCTTTAAGTCACTTACTGGTCCTCGAGGAGGAGCGGTTGATCTTGTTCTTCTCGAGACTCCACCATCGTCTTTATCTTTTTCCTTGGAGTCTGGCTCTGCAGAGGCGCCTTTTGATGAAGGAGTATTTGTGTCCCTATTCGGGGACAAATACTCTTCGTCTGTGGCGGCCATTGTTATCTTCGTGTCTGAGATGTGCCGGTTAATTGAAGAGAAGTAGTTACTTCATAAAACTATCTGATTAAATTTCGTGGTGATAGATTTTCTGCAATGCGACTTTCTACGATACTGTCTAGTGACAATTAAGGCGTAGTGGAGAAGGACGTGATGGAGAGTTAATGAGAACAGAGGTTGGTTAGAGGGGGATATAGAAGTTGTGTGTGGTTGATAAGGAGAGAGTTTGTAATTACAATAAGGTGAAATCGTTGATGTTTTGGAGGGAATTCTTTTGTATGGTAAATAATGATCTGTGTAATACCATATAGTTAACTGTGCATATGGTGTCTATAAATTCTATTAAGCATCTATGTATAAAGATGAGGTTATTGAATGTGTTTTAGGTTGTTGTGCTGTTTTTCAATGATCGACGGTATTGTTTGTTAGACGTCAGTTAATGTGTTTTCCACTAAAATAGTGCAATTTCAGGAAATTTCAATGAAACCCATTGGTGATCATTGGTTTCCGTAGTTTTAACGTTCTAAGGTATCACACAGTTCAACGTCTCAATGTGGGTCTGGATTCATTTGGATATCCGTCTACTACTCTTCCAAGTGTCTCTTCTTACTGTTGAACTTGCGAATCGCCTTAGAGTAGTTTACCTTTCCGTCGTCACTGACATCGAAGAACAAGTCAAGAAACTCGTTTACTTGCTCTTCGGTGACCGTTCCAAGGTCTTCTTCAAGATACGGGATCTCCTTGAGAGACTTCAAGTCAATGAATTCCTTAAGGGAATAGCCCTTTCCAAGCTTAGGGGTTATCTCTTCTTCTCCTGATTCGAAAATACCAACTCTTTCAATGCCGTAATGGTCAATGAACTCGTCCCTGGTCAAATTGAACCTGTTGGGCGGAAACGTCTTATTCTCGATTTCCTTGTTCTTCTTGATCTTTGGCTGTGGTGCTGATTCGTTCTCTTGAATGTAGAAGTTTCGGAGAAGCTGGATCGCTTCAGTCCTTAGAATGCCTCCGTAGCTGGTGTAGTTTTCTTGAGGCAAGTTTGAGTCCAGATGGATGCTCAAGACTGTTCCGTTACCACCAAATCGGTCATTGCTGCAGCCGTATATTACCTCTCCGATGCCTAGTTGCCGTAAGAACGAAGCACACATGATACATGGTTCAACAGACACATACATCTTGATGTTACTAAAATCAATGTTTGGGTTCTTATCCTTCAACTTTCGTACGGCTATGAACTCGGCGTGCTTGGTTCCATTCAATGATATGTTTGTATAATTGTAGCCAATGCTTATGATGGTGTTGGTAGATCTGTCTTCGAGGATACAAGAAACGGGAGTTTCGTTGACCGTCAACGCTTTGTAGCCAACAAACAAGCATTTGGCCATTTCTATGAAATCGGGAGTCAATTCAGACATGTTGTGAGTGGTATTTGAGCGGTGATGAAAGTGATCTTCGTACTTGATAATTTCAATATTATACAACTGGCTATTGCAAAATTTTATGGCGATGAGCTGATCTCCTCTGTTGCGTCTGGTGTTCTATGGTGAGTTCTACCTAGCTGGTCTTATGTGTTCTGTAATCTATATCCTATGATAAATGATGGCTGATTCAAATAAATAAAAAAGTTGATTCCTGTATTACCCAACTAACTGTAGACCAACTCCAACTACTAGAATAGTTCACTGTAGCTATAAGTTACCTTATGTATCTCGCCCCTTTGGATTTCTCAACTTATACCTTATACCTTTATGGCTGCATTTGTACTCTCTCATTTCACACTCACCGTTTGCTACTCTCACTCGTAAATTTCGCATCTACTCTTCTCTGCACTATTTGACGTCGGCTATTTTCGGTGCTCTCTTACCCCATCATTCGACAGTTTAAGCTTCTGGTATTTTGTTGTAGCTCGTACATGTAAAATATCTTTTCTTTTGTTTGAATTAGTTGTTTGTTCGGTGGATTTGATATTTTCGTGATCTGCTTGGTTGTACTTGAATAGCGCCACTCGCATAGTTGGTTGGTACTTGTTATTGGTACTGGTTACTGGTTAGGTTAATTATTGGAACTTGTTATTCGACAATTTTTAATTGTTACTTGTTTGTTTGTACTGGTTCATTGGTACTTGTTACTAATTGTTACTTGTTTGTTTGTACTGGTCCATTGGTACTTGTTACTTGTTAATTCCTATTCACCTCATTGTCGCTATTTATTTGTGCTTAATTGTGAATTGTTAATTGTTACGTGGTTGCTTCTTCCTTGATCGTTTTTTGGAATTGGTGAATGGCTCAGACTGGTTCCACATTCCCAACCTAGACTACAAGTCACGAAAGTTATATTAATATTCCCGTAAAGTCTTACTTTGGACTAAACCTACGGTATATAGTGTTTACCCTAATACTGGAACGACCAGCTGCTTCTCACCTTTGCAGCATAGAACCTACTGAACTTGACAGAGCACTCTTCTCTTTTACATTTAAGTCACAACTCAACCAAAACTCACAATCCCTCCCCTATGTCAGATCTCCACAAAGCCTTCCTCAGAAGAATAAAAGAGCAGGAAAGAGCTCTTGGTCTCTCCCTGATTGCCCAAGCCAGCGAAGAGGACGAGGAAGACGAGGAAGAAAGCACAGACTCAATACTGGAACTCACCTTCCTGTCTCCTCATGGAAAGAGCAAACACCTGGCATTAAAGGCGCCAAAATTGCAACAAGCAAAGCCAACACCGATAGTAAAGTCACCCGAAGCTGCTAAGTTGGATGAAGCTATCCTTACTAAATACAACTCGCTTAGGCATGAATTGTATCCAATATCAGAAGTCTATAATACCAAATCTGATGCTGGTCCTCAAATCTCTTTCAAGACTTACTATAGACCCCCAAAGTCTAAAACGGACCCTATATGTATATGTGTTCATGGAGCAGGGTCTTCATCTATGACATTTGCCTTTCTTACTCAGAGCATAGCAGAAGTCTCCGAAAAAACGGGTGTGTTTCTCTTTGATTTCAGAGGCCATGGTGGGTCTAGTCCTACCCTGGATTTTTCAATGGATACGTTGGTAGAGGACTTGAAATTCATCTTGGAGGAGTTCTCCACGAAGCACGATGTCAGTACCAATCCTATTTATCTTGTAGGCCATTCTTTGGGCGGGGCCGTTGTGTCATGCTTTTTGAAGAGATACCAAGACGAGGTGAAGTGTGTACATATCAAAGGACTGGTGGTGCTAGACATTGTCGAGGAAACTGCAGTAAAATCATTAAGTGCTATGCCTAATTTCATAAATAATAGACCGAAGTCATTTCCATCCGTGAGCAGAGCACTCAAGTGGCATATGGGATTCCTATTGTTCAACAATGACTCGGCAGAAATAAGTGTTCCAGATTTGCTTGACTTGGACAAGTTGACGTGGAAGACGGATCTTAGTCTAACACAGCCGTATTGGGATACTTGGTTTGATAAGTTATCTGAGAACTTTTTGAGCTTTAAGGATCCTAAGTTGTTGATTCTCTCAGCACATGAAACCTTAGATAAGAGCTTGATGATTGGTCAGATGCAAGGTAAGTACCAGCTCGTGGTCTTCAGCAACCAGCAGAAATACGGCCACTTCATCCATGAAGACTTGCCAAGACAAGTAGCTGTGTGTTTAGTTGATTTCATCAAGAGAAATGAAGATCCAAACACGTTTATGAAAGAGGAATTGGGAATTGTTCCGAAATGGGGTGGTAAAATTCAAAATCAGTAATTACAACAAAGGTAATGGTGGCTGCAAATATATTTAATTTATGGCTCTCTAGAAATGATACAAGTAGCCGTTTTGGTGATGCTAGAGTATCGCTTATGAGGTGTTACCAGTAAAAAACATAATTCTTCTATTCTTTCATTAAATTGATGTGCGTAAACTCTAATTTAAAAACATATAAACACAATAGTCAGGGTTAATCTACACTTACATTGTTCGCCTCGATTTCAATGTTTCTATCATTGATTTCTTTGACAATCTCATCGATCTTCTTGCTAGCAAATGGAAATCTAGGGTTGATTAAGAAGGGTCTCAAATCGAACCTGTTATCGTCTGGAGAGTATTGTTCGGCGTGATATGCTGGAGTCATGGTAGTCATCTTGTGTCTGTTGATAGCATAGAAAAACCAGAAACGCTTAACCTTCTCAGCTACTTGTTCAGCAGTGAGATTGTGTGGAGGTTGAGACCACTCATGGTAGAGCTTGATGAACATGGCCAAAGGACCGCATTTGTCAACCTTTCTGAGTCTTCCAAATCTAGACAACTCATCGTAAGTCATACCCATATCGATCTCGTCACTTTGGACGTAGTCTTTCGTAATTGGTTCTAATTCTGCTGTTGGTACAGCAGTCAAGAAGTCGTTCAAAATGGGTAATCCAAAGTTCACTTCAGCCCATGCTATGAAACGCTTTAAATCCGTTTTGGAGATACCACCGATAGGGTTTATGTCGGCAGAGCTACAATCGTATTTCGTCAAGTAGCCTCTCAAACATTCATCAACATTAGCACTACCCAAGACTAAGAGACCAGCGGAAGATTTTCCTCTCGTCCATGGCAATAACTGAGCAAACAAGTAACTTAATACCATTCTTAAACGAGCTTGGATATTTTGCAAAGCCAAGTTTTCAGTCTGCGATCCACCGAAAATCTTGAAGATTGGTCTTTTTCCCGTAGCAACCTCGAATAACGAAATCACAGAAGATACCAAGTTGTCCATATTCAAATCGACGTGGTGGGATCCTACCTTTTCTGCTAAATCCTTAGCTCTTGATCTGGTCTCATTCGACGAGTTTTCTGTTCCCATAAACGAAGTGTAAAACAAACGGCCAGCAATCTCCTGTGGGGTCTTTGGAACAAATGTTGAGTCGTGAGTCAAGGCTTGAATGTCACTTAAGACTTGTGGATCATCTATAGACTCCACGACTAATCTACACATCAGGTGAACAATTACAGCAGTTGCACAGGAGTCTATTCCACCACTCAATGGGAGGAAATAGCCTCCACACTTGGATCTTCTGAGGTAATCCCACAACCAGCATGCTGGACCAAAGGCGATTTCCTCTTCTGGCAAATGGTATCTGATGGGTCTGATGCCGGTTGGAACTACATTAGGGTTGAACACATGGCTTGAGGGTGAGAGTTCAATACCAGTTTCAATTGTCTTGAATGTCTCTCTTTGGTTAACCGCCTGGTTCGACGCAGACTTTTGGTTTCTGTAGGACCTGACATCATCCAAGTCAATAGTGGCGGAGATGACTTCCACGTCCTGAAGTGAGAACTGTGATCCTTGAGCGACAAGATCACCATTAACGATAATACAAGCGCAACCATCGTAGTATAATCTGTCACCATCACAACCCTTCTGGTTAGCGTAGAGATAAACACCTCCGCACTTCTTGGTAGCCTCTGTTATCAATTGAAGTCTAGTGTCAAGCTTACGCAATTCGTGATGAGAACCACTGGAATTGGTGAAAATCTCTACACCATCAAGGGCCATGGCGATGTGTGGGGATTGTGGCGTGAAGAGCTCTTCACAGGTCTCACAACCGAGTCTTGTTTCCAAAGTCTCAATGATGCAATCTCCGAAAGTGACTTTCGATTGGCCCGTGATCTTAGAAATGAACTTGGGCAATTGGTAGTCCTCGTAGTACTTAGGACGGTTCCAAGGCGTGAAGTAACGCATTTCGCGGTAGTTTCCGTCGTTGGCAAGGTATAGCTTAGGTCTGATAAGAAGAATCTTTCCGTTGTACGAGATGATACGACAGTTATACTTGATAGACTTATGGATAATGGGGATACCGATATCGAGCAAGATATCGTGCGTATCTGGGTTAGACAAGATTTGGCCGTAGATCTCGAAGGAGTGGTCGTAGAGGTCATTTTCAGCGAAATGGTCGAGACAACCGTAACCACAGATCTCGAGTTCTGGTCCTACTCTAAGCTTAGCGCCTTGTCGTTTGGCTTCAATGATAGAAGCGACGATTCTATCTCTGTTTCCCTCGAAATCAAGCGCCCATTGGTTGAGGTTGCAGGTGGCGATGGTTATGTAGTGACCCATTGCTTGTGAGTGATTTGGAAGAACCTGAGTGCCAATTGACTGAATAACTCTGTGGTAGATGCTATCTTTCAAATGGATGTTAAATGACTTTTATGACTGATAATTTTTTTGTGTTGAGGTTGGGATGTTATTGTATGTAGGAGAACTAACCGACAAGGAAACGGGCTGCGAAAAATGGAGGTAGTGGTGGTAGTAGTGGTATTAGTAGTGGTGAGAATGTGAGAGTGTAAGAATGTCAGAGTGTAAGAATTTGAGAGTGTAAGAATGTGAGAATGTGAGAGTTTGAGAGTGTGAGAGTGTGAGAGTGTGAGAGTGTGAGAGTGTGAGAGTGTGAGAGTGTGAGAGTGTGAGAGTGTGAGAGTGTGAGAGTGTGAGAGTGTGAGAGTGTGAGAGTGTGAGAGTGTGGGAGTGTGAGAGTGTGAGAGTGTGAGAGTGTGAGAGTGTGAGAGTGTGAGAGTGTGAGAGTGTGAGAGTGTGAGAGTGTGGGAGTGTGAGAGTGTGAGAGTGTGAGAGTGTGAGAGTGTGAGAGTGTGAGAGTGTGAGAGTGTGAGAGTGTGAGAGTGTGAGAGTAGTGGGAGATTCTCTCAGTAGGAGTAGTGGGAAAGCATGAGTAGTATGAGAAAGGCGGTGAGCAGGAAGTGAGATCGTATAATGCGCAGTGGGTTCTCTTTGGGGTCTATTAAATTTGATTGGGGCGTCTTAATAAAGACTGACAGCAAATAGAGTGAGAAGGTTAATGGGTTGAGTTACTGTCATCTGGTGGTAAAATGACATCATATCGCTTTTTGCGACAAACACCTTGACCCAATCAGTTTAGCAGCAAAGATCATTTTGTAGAGCTCTTCTCTTTTCTTTCTTTTCACGAGAGAGCAACAAAGACAATTTGTACGGGATGCTCAATCCTATGCATCTATGGGTGGCCCTTTGAGGGGCATCATATCTAATCCGCAGTTTCGTAGATAAAGTTGTTCTCATTATGAATTCACCAAAATCGACTCCATCCAATCTTATCACTTTTATTGTATCACTAGCAGCAACCCGGCTCAACACCGGCATCGCTTTCCTTACCTCGATTCGCAGCCAATTCTGTCGTCACTAGCCACCGGCTTCCCGTGCCTTCTTTGCTAGTCATTCTTGCGGACAATACCGATTTTCTCCTCCGGAACCTCCGACGGAAGACACCTATCTTGCTCTCTCACGTGACTTTGAGCTGACTGATTTCCTATTTGGGACGACGAGTTCCGTCGGACGCACTGGCGTATTCTGCAGATAAGCTTATCTTCCTGCAGACCATGCGTGATTGATAAGAAATCCACTACGTTATGATTTTGACGTGCTGTGGTGAAATAGTATATATAGAGCAACGATAGCCGTCAGGAAAAAGTAGGGGTTACATTATTCTGATAGAGTACAGTAAGTCGATCTAACTTAGCAATTATTACGAAAGATATCGAAAAATGCATCAAACTGACACCTTGCAAATCACCCCTTTGGTGAAGAGACCATTTGGATGCTCTGTGACTTTACCTGAGTACGCTAATAAGGACCCCGCTAATTTGATCGAAGAAGACTTCCAGAAACTTTTCGAAGCCGTGCACAAATACTTGGTTGTAGTCATTCCAGAGCAAGAGGAATTGCTGCCTAAGTCACAATACTTGTTGACCAAGAGGTTCGATCCTACACTCCCAGAGCCAAAGGAAGAGTCTGGTGCTAACTACGGTCACGGCAAAGAGTTCAGACACGCACAGTCCGTGTTAAGAAAAGACGGTTGCTCTGTGAAATCGCAACCTCAGGTCCAAATTTTGGGTCAGGGTGTGTTTAAAGCCGATGAACCAGGCAATGAGAATGGCGAAGATATCAGTTTGACTCATCCTTCACACACTACATTCCACCACACTCCATTGACTGAAGATGAGATCAAGAAGGAAAATAAGACACGTTTCTATAGATGGCATATAGATAGTGCATTGTACGACTTGTCTCCTCCAGTCGTTACTACTCTTTTGGGTATTAAGGTGCCACCATCAACACAGACTCAGACTATCGATTACGCCGATGGTTCAGGCGACGTTTTGGAATTGACCAGAGGTGCTACTTGTTTTGTAAGTGGTGCCCAAGCGTTCAAGAACTTGAGTGAAGAAGACAAGGAATTTGCACTTTCAACAACCGTGGAATATGCACCACACCCATATATTTTCATTTCCCCAGCTGGAGCCACTTCAGATGGTTTAACCATGGTGTCTGAAGGTAAGGAGATCCCATTTGACAAATTGCCTGAATGGGAAGAGTCCAAGATTAAGAAGTTACCAATGGTTTGGACTAATCCAGTCACAAAGGAACACCATTTGCAATTACATGGTTGTTGTTTGTACAGGTTACATACTAAACAAAGTGACGGCAGCGTGAAGACCTTGGACTTGGAGGATGCCCGTAAGAGAGCACATTCATTAATGAGACCTTCCATTGCTCCAGACCAAATTTTGGCCCACAGCTGGAACCAGGGTGATTTGGTCATATTCTACAATAGAGGCTTGTGGCATTCTGTCACTGGAGAATTCAAGGGTGTTGGCGAGGATGGAGGTGACGAGAGAAGGTTGATGCACCAATGCAATATCGCCAGTAACCATGATCCAACCACGATTCATTAGGTAGAATGTATGGCACCGGATGTGCTCTATTTCTCACCTACAGTGTCTGCTAATTTAAATATTACATGTAGTTCCATATAGGGTTTACATTATGTGAATAAAGGTTTTAAAAAGGAAAATGAAAAGATAATAGTGAAAAGTTGGTAAACTCAAATATTGCAGCGCTACCAAATTTGGGATCCAATATTTTGCAGTTAATGGACAGAACACATTTCCCTTATTATGGAGAGTTCGCCAGTGGCAACCGAGTGACTGTTGGAGACTTAAATCGAATTCAACGTGCAAGACCTCCAAAGTACACGTCGGTGCTTTGGGGCCCTGGCTCTCTCTGGGCAGGGCTCTACCGAGAGGAATACAAGACGTAGTATCCACAAAAAAACGGTATTGGCTCTGATTTTTCAAAACCCTTTCCCACCCAAATGTTCCTTGCCTGTTTTGTAGTTTTACAACAAATCCCATATCATCTTTAGACTCAAAAATTTGTCCAGTCTTGTCTTTGTAGTGTTTCCACAGAGTCTCGTAACCTACATCGCGGTGTGAGTTAGTGACACTGCGATTGCAAAAAAAGCTGTTCCAGCACTAGCATTCTACACCAGTTGTCGATGCAAAATGTCGTAAAAGGCTCATATAAACGGGTTCCCGGCCCACTCGTGGGTCGTCTATTTCCTATCTCTATCCCACGAGATACCACTCTCGACTGTCTTCCGCTTCGCCTAAGAAACCTGCTCCCATTCGCTACGGCGTTCACATGCCAAAACTGTAGTCACATGACTTTACTCCACCTAAATCACAACATCCGTACCGCAATATTCACCCTGCCACTCGTATAGAAAAGTGGTAACAGTCATAGTTAAGAGAGTGTTGTAAAGGCGTTCTTTCTTTCGTCTCTTAACTCAGAAAGTTGTACGAGTAACTAGTAAATACCACCAAAAACGTCACACAACCAGCAGGAATGCAGTACGTGGGCAAAGTCGGTGGATATGTGTATAATCAGTGGAATTCGTTGAACCCTTCTACGCTTTCTGGTGCCATTGATATCATCACTGTAGAGCAACCAGATGGATCATTGCATTGCTCGCCATGGCATGTGCGCTTCGGCAAGTTCCAGATCATCAAGCCGTCACAGAAAAAGATCGATCTTTATGTGAACGACGTGAAAACGGATTTGCCCATGAAATTGGGCGATGGCGGTGAAGCGTTCTTCGTGTTTGAGACAGACAGTAAGAATGGTGATTTGCTTTCCCGAAGCGTGTTGACATCGCCAGTTATTTCGCCCGTGAGTTCTCCAGGAACGTCGCCTGCGGGATCGCCACAGACTCCAAGTGGTTCCAGCTACGAATTGGGCAAAGAACCCGAGTTGTTGGATTTGAATGTGGCGAAACCAGATTCGGAAGGCAATCAGGAAATACATGATGCCGACATTGAGAGAAAAATCCGGTTGTCTGACTCGTCTCCAAGAACTCCTAGTTCACCAAGATCAAGTACCAGTACTCCAACACCTAGTGCCAATAATACTATTTTACATACACAAGCATTTGAGAAGGTGAAGAAGATCACCCAAAAATTGAACATTCCCCTGAAAATCGACATTAATGGTGATATTGTTCTTGATATGGATGGTTACAAGCCCAATGCTCAGAAAAACATCGATAACTCGGATGAGCTTTTCAAAAAGATCATTTTAAAGGAGATTATAGAGCTGAATCAAAATGTGAATGCCGCGAATATTAACAGCATAGGAAATTCGGACCTGGATGAGTTCAATGATGAATTCAAAGGTCTCTGGGACCAGTTTATTAGCAAGGATGAAAATGGCAACATCAGAATCTTGAATAGTGATAAGGATGGCTTGATCAGTGCCCTGGAAGATGACTTATTGAACAGTGAGGGATTGAACGGAGATTCTGATGATGATCAGTCGATGGCTACTGCGGCAACTACTAACACTGAAAACCTCTCTCTGGGTTCCAACAAAACATATTTCAAGACTCTTAGATTGACATCAGAGCAGCTTCAAAAGATGAACCTTCACTATGGAGAAAACACATTGAAGTTCAAGTTGAGCGAAGGCAATTCCCAAATCATCTCAAACTTGTATCTTTGGAGATCTACAACGCCCATCGTCATCTCAGATATTGATGGAACCATCACAAAATCAGATGCCCTTGGCCATGTCCTCAACTTGTTCGGAAAAGATTGGACACATCCAGGAGTGGCGACGCTCTTCAAGGATATAAAAGCCAATGGGTATAATATCATATACTTGACATCTAGATCTGTGGGTCAAGCCGATACTACTAGACAGTATCTAAGGGGTATTATTCAGGGGAATGGAGTAAAATTGCCACCAGGACCCGTCATTCTAAGTCCCGACAGAACAATGGCAGCACTTAGGAGAGAAATGATCTTGAAGAAACCAGAAGTGTTCAAAATGGCTTGCTTGAATGATATAAAGAGCTTGTACTTTCATACTCCGCATGGAGGAGATGTGGATGAAGAAGACGATAGAACACCATTCTACGCTGGATTTGGCAATCGTATAACTGATGCCATCAGTTATCGTTCCGTAAAGATACCTAGTCACCGTATTTTCACAATCAACCCCAATGGTGAAGTTCATATGGAACTTTTAGAATTGGCTGGTTATAAATCTTCATATTTACACATTGGAGAGTTGGTAGATCAATTTTTTCCACCTATAAAGCAGGTATCGTCACTTGACACCTTCTGGAATGACAACCAGTTTAATGAGTACATGAACAATAGGGATATAGATGACACACCGGATAACACATCAGGCTATGGCTCACCCAGGTCTCCTGGCTCACCAAGAAGTTTAAATGAAGAGGTGTTCCAAGATATCCAAACGGACGAGAAATTCAACGATGTCAACTACTGGCGTGAACCGCCACCTAATCTCAGTGATTTGAGCGATTTAGATGAAGAAGATATCAAGCCAGAAGAACCAAAATCACCTAGTCTCTTGTCCATCAGATCCTTCACATCAGAAAAGCCAATTGAAGAAAGTTTACCAAAAATACCACTTAGCCCAGAAATTAGCGATGTTAAGACTCGGTCGCGAGCTCTGTCGAGCCTCAATGAGCGCCCTAATTCAGTTTCCTCCTTTACATCGCCTTTGAAAAACTTCATGATGTTTGGAAGTGGAAGTCAAAAGAATCAGGACTTCAATGACGATGATGATTATGCGGACTTCAGTCTAAACGATCGTGGAGCTAAGACCGACTCATCGTACAACGTGGCCCTTGACTCAGTTAACAAGAAATTGAACGCAGCTGCAACTTCGTCAAATGACACCACCGTAGGAATTGAAGACCTGTCTCATTTGGAAAGTGATTACACTGAAGAAGAGGATTTGGACGACGATGACTACACTGACGATGATTATGATGAAGATGAGGATGAAGACTATGAAGATGACTACGATGAGGACGAGGATGATGATGAAGACGAGGAGGAGGAAGAGGGTGATTATGAAGATGACGAAGAACTAGATGAAGACGATGGTATTCCAGAAGAGGTCAAGGGGACAGATCCAGGTCTTCCAACCAAGGACCAATTATCGAATGATTTGAATAATGATAGTAATATTTCTAATAGTGATTTAGTCCCTGAGAAGGCTAATGAAGACGAAGCTAAATTCATTAGTGCAAGTGAGATGAACAAGCTCACCTTAGATGGCGCGTAATAGAAGTGATTATTAAAATAGAATGACATCTGCTTTGCTGTAAGTTAGTTGACTGCCTGCGGAAATAGAGGATTCATCTAAATAGCCGGAATTGGTTTACAACGCTCGAACATAGGAATCAATAGGGGCCATTGCTGCTGTATATTCAGTGTTTATTTGTATAGAAAAATACTAGATATAGCCAGAAGTGGCACTGTATGACTGAAAATAGCTGAACCCAGCATTTAGCTTCACCGGTGTAACATGTAGCAGCGATTATCTGGGATTCTACTCATGGCACTTGCTCTGTCATGCTATTTTGCAGCCAGATGTCTGTATACCGGATATTTGATCCCAATTTCCATATGGGTACACTGCAACTTCTTAGAAAAGAGACAACGTACTAATGGCGCCAGTGTCGGTGTTACCCATGGATGGCGTGTTTTAGATGAGAATGCTGCATTTAAGATATCGTACTACTATTGAAGGCGATGTGTTCTTCGGAACGCATGGCTCGTCGTTGCACGTATTTTATGGGTGTCCTACATGTAGTATATATTCTATACATATTACATACTACCGAGAACACAGTACACCATGGTACAAACACCTAACATAGACTAAGAATTCACACAACACCACTACCTACAACATTTGGGGTGTAGTCTTTCTTCTCTGTCTCCCTGCATCCCTTTTTCACTGCGTCTTCGCTCGCTCATCCACAACCACACCACGCCTCCTTACTTCACCTACCCGTCAACGCCTCGTCTGTCGCTGCTCGCTCTCGAGATCTGCTGCTCGCCAGTCCACGACCCGTCAACTTAAAAAAAATCTTCAACACGTCTTAAGCTTTTAGACCCGCAGGGGTTGTGCGACGCTGATGTAAGCGACGATGTCAATTTGAAATCTGATAGAGCCATGATACTCGAGATAGCTTCTGACGACAAGTAACAGCGGTATAGCTTTGCAGAAGAGAAGTCGTCGTTTTAACCTCTATAGAATCCGCTACGGTACGAATCGTGATTGCCTGCAGTTTTTCAGCCAACAGAAAGAACTGAAATAGCGGAATCATTGGGTACTAGCCGGTTACCATAGCCTTCGAAGCACGGTTTATTATAGAGAGAACCAGGTTTATACCTACCAGTAGAGTTGTACTGTTTCTTGGGCATTTCCAGCTTGGAATTGAGGTTGCTAATAGAGTCGAATAGCTACGATTCTTGTCCTGGATTGAGATCGCCAATTAGTTTGTGCTTATTGTTCAGCTGAATCTCATATAGCTATTCAAGGAATCCACCATAGCAATTAGTGAGTGATTTCAACTGAAAGTCGACAAGAGCTTTCTTGCATAGCCACGAACTCATTTCTGGCTCATCTACACATACACATCCACAAAGGTGTTTCTGCTATATTCAATAGCAAGCTTCTCGCATCCTAGACTATTAAGACACTTTAGGATGCGACGGTTACGACGCATGTTCACTAACCCGTTCATTCTCGTGAGCATGGTGCTATGCTTGTTGCTTCTTACCCAAATCGTGACCTACGACGAAAGTGGAATACTGGCAAACTTCACCTCAGCATTTCATCAAGGAACATACTTCTGGACAAGGAAGAAGCAGATAACACGGAACCAACTAGTTTTCCCCAAGAGTCTCCAGATCCTGAATCTCGATGCTTTCGTAGATAAGAATCCAGTTTTCTTTAATAGAGTTAGCTTGGGAAGGGCCAAACTTGTGCAAGCCGAAGATGAAGATTCTTCAGCCAGCCAAATACATCCAGAGTATTTCCCTCACAATCTCACGGTATACAATGGTGATTCGAATATAGACCTCGACCTCGATAAGTGTAATAACATAAGGCAGGATATTCAGGTAGAAATAGACGAAGTTGAAAACTTGGATGTTTCGCTTGTTCTGATCTTACGTGACTTGGTGAGAGAGATCGAAAAGGGCGGTAACGCATACTACGCGGAGTTAGCACCCTTCTTTCTTTCTGAATTGAAACTTCAGCTCAAGCACAATGTTGCAGAGAAGTATTGGTACCGTTTGGCCGGATCTTCGGTCTGGTTGGAAGAGTATGGAGTACATTACATGATTTCTAGAGTCCTTTTCAGTCCCAAGGGTGTCAGAAATCAACCAATCGTTTCTTTAACATACGCACAGCTCTACGACAAAGATTGGAATGAATTAATCAACACAAAGTTAGTTGTGCCATCAAACAATATGCGCAAAATAGTGCCTGAAGAAGAGGCTGTACAAGATCCAAACGCGGGTTCTCAGCTTATGCCGCCTCCACCCGAGAGGGCCAAAACTGCCCAGCGAGAGAAGCACCAATTCAAGGTGTTGAAATTCCCCAGCTTCCTCCCCATTCCATTTTGGCATGATTATGATGTCACTAATGGCAAGTACTATGGTCCAGAGGATCCCCGTATCGTGCTTGTCAACAACAAGAGGGGATATAAGGAACCTCTCATCATTTTCAACGCATATCATAGAAAGTTGGACCTCTTTGATGACGACTTTGACGACAGGCTAGTTATGAAAGTCAGATACTACCGTTCTATGTTCATCTGTTGGCCATGGCAGTTTCAAAGAGGTAAAGAGAATATGGATGGTATTCCTAATCCGGAATATGATGACAAATTTTACAATAAAGTAACAGAGCTTCAATTCAAGAACCTACCTCGTCAAAATGCGCAGAAGAACTGGACACCATTCATAAGCGAGCTGGAACGTAGAAAGCACTCAGCAGGGAGTTACTTCTATGATACTCACCTCAACTTCATATATAGGTGGGCCAATTTAGAGGTTCTTCGCTGTCGTCTTTCAGATGGTATTTGTGGCTTCTCTTATAGATTGAATGACAGGTTAGCACCTGGCGCCTCAGTTGGACCACTCAGAGGAGGTACTCAATTAGTAAATATCAACGAACTCCTTGGAAGTACACAGGAGGCACAGTTGGTTGCCAAAATGATACCTCCGAACAGAGAAGTCTGGCTTGGATTTGCGAGAGCTCATTTGGACAAATGCGGCTGTGGTAATACCATGTATAGGCCGAACCTTGTTGTGATAGTTAAAGACAGAGTTGAAGTTGCACCTGGGCCAAGTTTATTTGGAGGCGGTACAATAAAACCAATAGATAAGGACTTTTACAAAATCAGTCATATCAGTTCTTCGATCTCCTTTGATATCCCTATCGTTGGTTGGGATCTTACGAATCCGAAGGTTCTCTGCACAGGCGCTAATATTTTAATGCCAAACGGAATCTCTTCGTGGACTTTGAACTCAGTGGGAAGAAATGGTAGCCACCATTGGACAGCTGATGATTATTTGACTCTCTCATTGTCCATAGGTGACTTTACTGTACACAAAGTAAATGTGAAAGGTTTGTTGAATGAAATCTTCAAGTTGACAGACAAGTCCCTTTTTTTGCCCCCTAGTGATGACGAAATCAAGCTCTTGTCAGACGAGATGAAGCAAAAATTGCAAATTCCAAACCCCCGAGACCTTGAGGATTCTGCTGCTCATTCTGGTTTCAACAATGACAATGTGGTTTGTGCCATGTTGGGTTCTACGGAGTTCTGTTCCGAATATGGGCTCGAACAAGGCCAGAATTTCCTTGAAAATAACAATGTCTATAAAGATTTTGTTTTCGTTCATCATGAGGATGAAGTCTTTGACAAATCCGAATTTGATAGATACGAAGAAGACTTAGAGGAAGAAAAGATGAATGATTATAGAAGGAAATACTTGAGTTTATATGGCAGTCTTACCCCAACGGGGCGTCCTTCTACTTATGACTATGATGAGAAGGTTGCCATTCCAGAAGAGGATTTGAAAGTACCAAAGAAAAAGGCAAACGTCACGATTCCAGAACCAGCTCAAGATGTTGAAGATATCAAAAAAGGTGAACCTAAAGATGTAGTTGTAACCAATTTGGAATTGAATGGAAAGGAAATTGATGATTATGTGACTGAAGAGGTAAAGCCAGTTCCCAAGAAAAAATCCCCAAAGAAACCAAAAACCAAGAAGAAAAATCCGAAACCAGAATTGGATGATACGAACAAAGAGGAGCTTTTAGATAAGGAGCTGGAAGCAAATGTAGGGGAAGTACCTAAACCAGAAAGTGAAGAGGATCCGAAGAAGTCGTCGAAATCAGAGGCAACAGATGATAAAGCAAAATCAGAGCCTAAATCAAAGAAAAAAGCGACAAAGAAGAAGAAGAAGGTAGCTAGCCCCAAAGGCAAATCTAACCCAAAATTAGGGACAGGTTCAACAGTAGAAGAAGACTCCAACAAAAACACTCAAAAGAAAGAGAAGAGCAACGAAGAGGTCAAGAAAGCTCAAAGAGCTGCGAGGACTAAGAAATTGAATAGATTTGCACGTATTCCGTTTTAATTGCTTAGCGGTGGAAACTAACTAAGCATCCATATAGATTTTATATTTATTAAGTTCATTTTGAATTGAAGTGAAGAATTGACATCAAGAACATGAGTTATGTGTAGATCATTGTTATAGAAGCGTTCTCCGTGAGTGCCATAGATTACGTTAAGTACTAGTCTGCAGTGGTAGCAAATTAAGACTCTGTACCAGTATATTCCATACAAAAATCAAAAAAAAATTCAAAAAAAGAACTCCGATACCGGGAATTGAACCCGGATCTGCTCGGTGAGAGCGAACCGTGCTAGCCATTACACTATATCGGATTTTTCTTATCATGGTTTAATCGAAACGGTAGTTCTCATGTCATAGTCACGTGATTAGTCATGTGCCCAATATTAAAAAAATGTCAGAACTACGGCCAATCAATCAGCCAGAGGGACCTCTAGGGGTATTCTCTGATGAAAGCTCTTCAAATC
>JAJMAO010000095.1:0-64196 GCA_030572575.1 Scheffersomyces insectosa
TTTTATCCTAGGATTTCCTCCACCATTCGGTATGGATTAGAGGATGATTTATATACTTTGTAGTAGATAGGTTAGACTTCAGTCGTAATACATGCCATTTCGTCAAAAAAAATTTTTAGCAAGATTTCTCTGGATCTTGGCCTTTTATGACAGTTAAGACATATAAGTGTATTCTACAGGTATTAGGTATCTCTTCAGTCAAGAATTGGAGTATTTGAGTTAGTAATGAGCTCATAATTTAAGTTTAAAACTTTGGCTTATTTTGGGCACGTGAGCGTTCTTGATATGGGCTGCAAAATTCAGCTTATCTATTTCATCTAACACAGCTGGGAGTTCAATCTTTGCCATGCCCAACCGTCAATGTTTCAAAGAAATGAATGCAGAAGATTAAGTATTTTGTCTGCAGTTATTTTTTTTTTCGAGTTTTCAGTAAATTTAGGCATATTCTAGTTCTACTATCACAACATTTCAATGATTGTTACAGATATTAACAATGTTTTAACCAAAATGTAATAAAAATGTAAACTTACAGTTTTGACCTATTCAGTGCTAAACCCGAAAGCCCCTCCCTTTGAAACTAGTAATCTATGAAGTAAACTCCCCACTTACATGTAAAAGCGTAGCTTCACGAAGTATATATTTCCTTACTATTTACAAGAACTTGTCTAACCCGAGACGTCTTCCACTACATCCACTATTCCACTTTTGTTGGCATGAACAGGCTCTCTCGTATTCTTGCGTCTGGGCCATAACGATGGCAACCTGACTACCTGAAACCGAGGTTCTATGCATCTTTCGATAAACCAACTTCTCAATCTATTTTCAATCAATGACGATATTTTAGGCACGTCTTGCAATTTAGCACGAGAACCAATAAGTGATTTCACGGTGAATTCTAATCTGTAATCAGGAGAAAAAGAGAACATCAATGCAGTTCCATCATTGTCATCATCGGCTTTTCTTGGCTTCTTTTCACTCTCCACCGAGTTCGAGCCGGTCAATGGTATACTAGTAGCATTCACTGGATCGGCAGCCAAAGGCGATCCGAAATGAGGAGACGGGCTGCTCACAGCAGGTTCAGGAGTGGACTTCTCAGAATTAGTATTGGAGGATTTCAAATCAACAAACTCTTGGTCGTTTGTGTTAATCAAAGATACGGTTAAACAACCTGAGAATCTCACCATAGAAACTGACAATTGTACGGGCAATACAGCAGTCAATGGTCTTGGATGGTTTAACACAAGCTTAGTCTCTATTCCCAAAGTCAACGTATCAGACAAATCAACATCTATCTTTGCTTCTAATCTTCCAGAGCCATCTTTGCTATGTTTTATTCTACAGTTGGAAAAGATTGGGAAATCATCGCCAATATCGATCTCTGTCAAGTTGATTTTATCCAAGTAGTCAGGTAAATCTGATTTCAATAAAAACTCATTCAATGAATGATATATGTTGTCAGACAAAAGAGCTTCTGCTCTCAACTGGGAAATAGTCTGTGCAACTAACACGTTAAACCAATCCAACAGTTCTGGAGAGTGGTTGTCTACGTCATAGTATGTCTTTTCTAGAATTGTGGCGACCTTCGTATTATCACCCTGCGAGTGACCTTCTCGTGAGGTCAAATCCAGGTCGTCGTCACTATGTCCGGTCTTTTTATCTCTTCTTACTATGACTCCCGAAGCATCCTTCTTTATAGTAGTTTTTGCCGAGGAGGGCGAAGACTCTGCAAATACAAAGAATTTAATAAATATAATTATGACGAAAATCACACTAATCTGGCCGATTATCAAGCCTTGAGTAAAACTCCAAGTATTGGACTGTGACAGCGACAGCTGTTGCATCTGGAGCGGAGAGTTTATCACCAAGTTTGATTCGTGAAGTAACAAAGCTCTTTGCTGTTGAAACAACTCTTCCTGTTGAATTTTCAATTGTTCTTGGAGCTGCTCTAGATGTTGCAAGTTTTGCTGTTGATGTTGAGGATTCGACACCTCCACTTCTGTTTCGATCAAATCCGTGCTCATTGTGGTGTGATGTAGCAGTTTGCTCGCCTCCGAGACTTTGTATATGGTCTTGATGTGGTAGTAGGATCGGTAAATAATGATCAACAAAATCGGGTTAGCATCCAAATGTATACCAAAATCAAGATCTTCTTTCTATGTATGCAAATATTCACGTTTTTCAGTTACAAATAGAGACTTTTTGGTAGCTATTCATTCATATACGAGACCAATCGTAGAAGCTATACGATAAAGGATGGTAGAATACACAGGATACAGTCCAATAGAAACAGTGGTTCTTTTGATATAATTGGCTGAAAAATCGGATATATATGTAGCCACAAGCACTATATATACTGCCGAGTTCCAACTGAAAGCAAATGTTAATTTCAAACACGAAGTATTCAATGTCTAAAGGATCAATCACTGTTATTCTTTATGCAAATTACTGGTTATGTATTTTTCAGGATTTAAGAATGTATTGAATATGGTAGCGCCACAATAAAAAATGGAACGATATTGATGTTTATGAAATAAGTGGAAGAGAGGGTGGAAACAAGATATAAGAGGAAGTTTGATGAGAGAAGAGAGTTAGGAAGAATTTCTATAGACGACTGATCCAAATGGGATCTACAAGAAAGTTTAAAAGTAGGAGGATATTGTGGAGATCGTTCAATGAGAGTTCCAGTAATCACTGTACTGGTGAGACTGATGGATGAATTATGTAGGTAATGACATGGTTCTATCTAGGCTACAGACATACACTACATGAACCTCTATAACTATAGTGAACGTGTATAATTTATAAAAACGAACTGAAAGCGCTGCAAATTAGCAGCAAAGCAAATATTTCATGCTCGTAAACAGATGTTGTTAATATCGAACTATGAACTAAAATGCAAAAGATTGTATCATTATGAATTGTTTCCTAGTACACATCCTCAAGATCCACACCAATTAAAGTGGAATAGGAACAGGAGATTGAGAGGTTCAAAGCCGAAGTATTTCTCTCCTTTTGAAATATACCACGAATACTCTATGGCACAAGAATTCACAATTCCTTCTTGGTATTTCGAGGCTTGGCTGGTGTCTTCACTGGCGAGCTCTTCGCTGGCGAGCTCTTCACTGTCCTCTTCTTCTTAGGAGTTTCTGACGTGATTTCTGAAACAATTGTTGGCGAAGACTCGGTTACTTCCAATTTCACAGTTTGTTTGGATGCTCTGGTGGCTCTTGGAATGGCTATACGTCTGTTAGCTACTAATGTCTTGGCGGAATCATTATCATCATTATCATCGTTCGTGGAATAGTCATCAATTGGATCGTCACGGGTGATCCATTCCTTGACGTTGGCAAAAAATTTGCTGGGTCCATTGAGATCTTTGTTGGCATTGCCGATATATTTAGCTGCGAAATCAGTCAATGGAGAACTGGCTCTCGACTGAACGTCTTCGGAATCGCTGTTAGTATTAGAGTTATTGTTGCTGTTTGAATTTTCCAAGAACGACTGAACATCAAACTTCTTTCCTCTCATGTACTCACGGATTTCGAAATAGAGATCACGCGACACGTTATTCAAGTTCTCTCTACTCTTCACCCAGTAGCTACGGAAGTCGGAAAACTGCTTTTTAAATTCTAATTCGTTCTTCTTCAACCATGAGATGTTCAATTCCTTTCTAGTGGCACCCCTGGCAAAGTTACGCATCAAGTATTTGTCGTAGTCTCTAATAATTTTGGTGATGATATCAGAAGTTGAGATACCCTCAGTTCTTTGGGTGGTTAAGAACATTCCCTTCTCCTTTATGGGCTTGTAGATATCATCGGAGTCAGCAGAAGCATATGGTAAATCATCGTGAGCTACATAGTCAATGTTATGCTCCTTCAAGAATTCTGGCGTTACACACCATGGAGCATCGGGTATCACCTCATCGACCCAGCGACAATGCTTTAATGTCTCTATACGTTGCTGATCAGTAAGGACAGTAAGACCCTTTCTCTTATGAGTCTCAATATCCGAAGGAACACCACACACAAGCTCTACATTTTCAAATGCTTTCTTGGCTTGTTCCAATTGCTTCATATGGCCCAAATGGAACAAATCAAAAACACCGTCGGCATAGATACGGATAGGTCTATCTGTTGGCGGGATGTTGAACTTGTATCCGGCTGGGCGGAATCTCCTCAAATCTTCAGGCAAGAGTTCATCCAATTTCTTTTCGTTGGCTTCAAACTGCTCTTCCTCCTTGGTTTTGACCTTTCTTCTCTTCTTGTCTGGGGTTTGATTGCTTATTTCATTGTCGTTTTCGTCGTTTTCCGATTCGTGGGGAGATTCCAAGGGCGTGGAAACAGCGGAATCGATTTCGTCTGCTCTTCTCTTTCTCTTTCTCTTGAAGAGCGACGTGAATTTCGGAGCAATTGCTTCTACGGAGAGGGTACGAGACAACGGTGATCCGGTGCTACTCGTCGTTTTGTCCCCGATACTCTTAGTCGATGCCATGATGCGATTGTGATGCGGATCCCGACAAAAACTGGAAAATCTGTTTCCTGCGGTGACCGTATGCTATCGTGGAGAGTGTGAACCAGAGATACTCCGTACAACAGCACAATGACGCTACCGATAGCAAAAGAGACTGTGATCAAAGGGTTGGCGCTAGAACAACAATTATCACAGTATCGCAGCGGCTAAAATTTGGTGAGGCAGAGGGAAGTGCGTGCAGGAGCGGGATTGCTAGCTCATGACGGTGGTGATGGTGGAGGTGGAATTGGTGGTGGAGGAGATGGAATTGGCAGTGTAAGGAGGAGAGATAAAGTGGTCGATAGTAGAAAGCTAGGGTAAGAGTATGAAAAGAGACAGAGACGGTGAGAGAAATGGCCTAGTATGCGACAGAGTGAATGGAGCTGGTGGTGGAGCCATTGCACGGGAAGCAATTGGTGGTGAGAGACCGTAAATTAGTGAGAAAATATGTGGAGTTTTGTGAGGTTTAGCGAGACTTCATGGGAGATTTTGAGAATCAGTGACAATTGGCGAGGAAAAAGTGACAGTTAGTGAGAAAAAAGTGACTAACGGAAACCGCCGACTCGATAGCAGTTGTTAGAAACCATCGGCACAACACTTACCGACAGAATTTTCTGGTTTTCTGTTGTTCCCCATACCGAGAGAGACAGATCTAAGCGACAGTATGCGAGATCCGAATACAGTACTACCCACAATTAATAAAGCAAAAACTCTTCCTCCTGAAACCATTCTAAGCGAATTCTTCTAAAAATGTATATTCACCCCCGATTATAATGTAACCATGTCCTCTCACTTCTACCTCTTCTACTCGTTTCTAACCGATATCATCTATCCTGCCTATCCGTTTGGCTGTGAAATTTTCACTTTGGTACACGCACATAACGGCTATAATGGGCCATACTGCAGGTGGCCCCAATATGGATCTGGAACTCTTCATGGGATGAGCCAGTTCATTCTGGGGTAATACATAAACGGTGGTGAGAGGCGTTGTTGTTTAACTAGAGAACGTTGTATCGTCTTGAGAAGTCATCGTGGAAATAAAAAAATTGTTTTTCTGTCAAATCTTCGAACTTTTTGGTAGGAGCTTCAATTGAGTTGGTAGGTTCCAGTAAGAATCGTTAATTCCTTATCGAGACCGTAGTAGTAGAATAGCGCTAATTTACCACTGTGTTCATCAATTTTCGTATACTAAACTAGTGACATCATGGTAAAGATCCACTCGTTGTCCGATTTAAAATTTATCAAGCCATCAGTCCTCCGTTCATGGTTTAACGAGGGCTCCCCTAATGGAAAGGGCAAATTCGCTGTAGTCGATGTACGAGACTCAGACTTTGTTGGAGGACACATCAAGGACTGCTATCATTATCCGGCAGGAAACTTCGCGTATACGTTGCCAGAATTGCAAGAAAGGCTCGTCAGCAATGAAATAGACGACGTAGTGTTCCATTGTGCTCTTTCTCAAGTTAGGGGTCCTTCTTCTACATTGAAGTTCTTGAGGTCTTTGGATGATATCAAAGACCCAGTGAGGAGGGCCCAATTCGACACATTACACGTATGGGTGTTAAATGGCGGCTTTACAAAGTGGCAGGAGAAGTATGGAGAAGATACTGAGGTTACACAACATTATGATAAAGAAATCTGGCAATTTGGTTATTAGAAGGAATAGTGGCCGTCGGCGAAGAGTGTTTTTATAGACAGAAGATGCCTTGTCATGACCACGGTGCAGTAAGTTGTGTTAGAGTAAAAGGTTATTCTAGTGTATTATAGAATGTATATACTTTCAATATAAATTTTACAATAGAAAGGACCTACTATGAGCGAAGCCTCATGACAGCACAGTTAATGTCCATGGCAAATACAAACTGATATCAAAAAGAACTTTTCTATTTTACATATATAAGCATTGATGCAACAAAACAAGTGGAATATGCTATTTCATCGGAGAACCACATCAGGAAAATGCTCTAGATCAAATTTGGGCCTTGATATGCATTATTGGTCTGCTGTTGTGGTTGAGGCGGGAACGATTGGGTAAACTGGGGCTGAAACTGCTGAGTGAATTGTGATTGGAAGGGTTGAGGTTGGAACTGATTCTGAGCCTGCTGCTGTTGCTGGGTTTGTTGCTGTTGTAAAAATTGTTGTTGTTGGTACTGGAGTTGGCTTCCCGTCTGCTGTTGTATTCCGGTTCTTGCATTATTCAAATAGTACTGCCTCTGAGTTTCCTGCTGTGTCTCTGGGAACACAGGAATCGTTGGCAAGAGTTCGAGTCCACCCGCTGTTGGCTGAGGTTTTAATTGTTGAGGTTGAGCGTTCTGTTGTGATGCAACCTTGTTAAAAAGATCTGTAGAAGTCTGAGAAATTTTGAAAGGGTTACTACCAGTGGAAGTTAACGGGATGGATGTGTTCGCATTTCCATTCACTACGGGACTATTGTTGAAAGATAGCGCAGTGGTTGTAGTGTTAGAAGCAAATCGGGTATTGGCAAATGGGTTAGAACTGGTGTGGTTCGGATCAAGAGCCAGACCGGTCGTAGTAGATCTTACTGTAGCGAATGGGTTCGTCTCAGCTCTTCTAAGATCACTCACCAGGGTCTGAGTACCAATAGGAGGAGCTGGCTGTTGGTTGAATGGGGAAAATGGCTGTATTGATTGTTGTTGCTGCAACTGTTGTTGTTGCTGTAACTGTTGTTGTTGCTGTAACTGTTGTTGTTGCTGTTGTAATTGCTGCTGTTGCAATTGCTGCTGTTGCAATTGCTGTTGCTCTAATGGGTTAGGACTGGTAGTGAATCCTTGTAAGAATGGATTACCAGTATTTTGGGGTAATTGTATCTGGGCCTGTGGCTGAGCGACTTGCTGTCCATAGCCTCCAAATCCAGCCCCTGTGAAAGCCGATTGAAATGGCAGTGGCAGGAATTGTTGCATTTGCTGCACTTGCTGCTGTTGCATTACATCCGCTTGTTGGTTTGGATCAACAGCGACAATGACAACAGGTTGTTGCTGAATGGCTCCCCATGGGTTGAATGTGGACTGCTGGACAATTAAAGTATTATTTCTTTGGAGCTCTGGTTGCTCAGCCTGCTGCTGAGACGCGTGTCCGTTACTTTTAGAAGCTCCTGCTTCGGTGCTGTTTCCGCTTACGGATTTTGATGAATTGGCATTGGTAGGAGTTTCAGACTTATTTCCCTTTTCATTCATGTATTGTCGTCTGTTCGCCTCAAAGTTAGGATCATCCAAATACTCTTCCAAAGACAGAGTCAATGCCGTTGGAGCATGTTTAATAGTCGGAACATGCAATCTTGTAGCATATTCCAAGTGTTTAGCCACTCTGAGATAGTCTATAACATACTTCGTCTGATCGACGAACTTTTTGTATATCTTGAGTGCTCTTTCTGCGTCCACTTTGGACATTTCGAAATAGTGCTCCAACAAATTAATCACACCTTCGTTCAACTCTTGGAATAGAGCAAGCAAATCGTTGACCAAAAGCCTGAATGCAGTCAAAACAATGTCATTATTGATCTCGTTTTCCATGAAATTGTTCTTTAGAAGTGAATCGATTTGCTTTTGGACACTTTCGCACTCTCTTAAGAGCCCCTTGTCTACTGAAAGTGATCTTAAGCGACCACCCAGTTGGCTTGTGCTGTTATTAGATCTCTCGTCTCTTACATAGTCAATGCTTGTAGCCTCAAATTGCTTGACACGAGTTTGCAAGTACTTGGCATATTTCACAATGAATCTTACATCAGCGTTGAAACTATTGTTTTTCGAGATATTCAGGGTCAGCAAGTTCAACATCTGTGGTGCTCTTGTGGCTAGGTACTTAAGGGTAACGTCCCTGTCTCCTTCTCTGATCATAATGTGAATGACAATCAATGATTTATAAACAACTGACCAGGCCGAGTCGTGAAGTCGATGCTGAAGGGTGGTCATGACGGTGGAGAAATTGTCCGTTTCAAGAGAAAGGTCGGTTGACGTAGCCATGAGGATTGGTTCAATGTACTTTGGCTTCGGCGCAGCCACCTTGATCTTGGTTGCACCTTTGACGATTTTCTCGTAGGTGGTCATTATGGTCGATTAATGATATGAGGTTTTGATATCTATTATGATGGAGGAGTCAATTGGTTCAATTGAGTGAACGATTATAAGTAGGATCTGATGCAAAAGCTGTTTGATCGAGGAGAGGGTTACGAATTGAACCAATTACGTTTTCCGGTAATCAATTGTATGAATTGATGACGTTTAAATGCGATTTGATGGAGATTTTAATTTGCCAATTGATGTTAGTAATGGATCACTATCTGAATCAACGAATCAATGAACTGAGGTAATCGATCTCACAATAGGACAACAATTGAGCTCTTACAATGAAGTGACGTTTATCCGATCCGATGGGTTCGCTTTTGTCTCGCTGCTGGATGGTTTGACCCGACGGACTATCTATAAATGGGGGTGGTTTAGTCTGTCGAAGTGGTGGTTTTCTCCGGCAACGGTGGAAGGCTTGGCTGGCGGCGGCAGAAGTGGAATTGGAAAACTCGAACCCGAAACGAGGGCCTATTGTGGGGTCTGGTTGGATGGAATCCTACTTCAGACCGGAGAGTTCTGGCGAGATGACTTGATTGGCTGGTTGGAAAGAAAAACCACAACAGAAAGAGAGAACGAAATGCTGCCAATTAATCTGCTTAGCCGCTGTAGGGAATGGAGAGAGAAACTGTGAGTGAGAAAGAGAGAGAGTGAGCGGTGGTTGGCGCACGACGATGGGGATAGGAGTAGGAGTAGGAGGCTGGGGGAGAGTGCGGTAGTGCGGTAGTGGGAGTGTACTGAGAGGTGTTCGTGAGAGGTGTTAGTGAGAAGTCTTAGTCTTAGTGAGAGGTGTTAGTGAGAGGTGTTAGTGAGAGGTGTTAGTGAGAGGTGAATACCGTGGAAGACTGCGAAATGGGAGTAGCAGTCTTAGTGAGAGGAGCTAGCGAGAGGAGAATAGCGTGGAAGACTGCGAAATGTGAGTAGCGACAGGACTTACATGTTTTGGCTACGTGTATAATAGTATAAGATGAAAAATGCTCAGAGCAAAGACTGCAAAATTATGCTAGCCTTTGGGTTAAAGATGTATTTGCTCGAATAACGGTTTAAAATGTATCTCATTTGAATAAATCTTGAAATGGGATATTTGCTATGCATGAGGTCGATCGAGTCGTAAAATCCTATTGAGATACGGGATTTACCAGTGCTGTCATAGAGCTCTCTAATGAAGTAAATGAAAAATTCTTGAAAGACTACTAAGCTTCCTTCATTCAGGGATAATACCTGCTGTTTGAAGCATTTAAGGTGAGAAATAATTACAAAATTTTCGAACTCCATTTGTGATTTTTCCAAGATTGTAGGTTTTAGCTGAGCATCTGTTGATGAGTACGTCAAGTTAACACCATGATAAACTCTTCCAAATTCTTCATTGGAATCTGCCACTATACTACCTAATACTCTCGTATGACAATGTTTATGAGATTACATATACGAAGCTGTCTATTCCTACACAATGCGGACGCACAAAGTGGTTCCTGTAAGAAAAAAAAAAATCTAGTTAATATCCACTATTGTGTATAATAATATTTCAACCAAAGCCTTCTTAAAATAGCCGCTAATTGCTGCAAATCCACGGCGACCTAAATGAAAGAGAATACAAGTATACTCCTATTATACTGCAATAAAACAAGATCAAATGTAAGACTATCTCGATAGCAGCCTATTCAATGAGTAAATCGTGGGAAACATGCCGTTCTTGAATCCAAGTGTTATCACGTGTTCTAGTTTCATTTACCCCTCAGGAATGGCTCTATCAATAAGTCACATTATAATGGAATTAGCTCCTTGAAAGACAATCTCGAACTATTAAATTTGATTGTTGTTAATTTTGTTTTTTATATCTCCTAGCATACCCCATACCAAACTTATCCTGATATCTAGTTATGTGGGTTACTAAAAGGTATGGTAGAGTGCTCCAAGGAGTTGTACTAGGTCTATTGGGCTATATTGGCTACGTCGCCTTCATTCGTAAGAGTGAAATCATTCTATGGATAAATCTTGAGAAGGACTTGCCTCATTTCCCAACGTCTGAAAGATTTTTGAAAAGTTCAGTTTTCAAAGATGTCCCAATGAAGTTGTATATCGACCCTGTTAGTCCTCCTCAAGATGGCTTTGATCCCAAAGATGAAAATGTATGCAAATCGATACCATACACGAATTCAACTTTCAAGTACTCTGAAACAAAACTTCCCAGCTTTGACTACAAAAGGATCACAAAGTCATTGAAACTGAATCTTCAATATACCCAATTGGTGAATGATGCCAAAGATGCATTTAAGCCGACAAAGTCTTTTGATCGTCAATGGTCGACCATTGGATACACTTCATTGTGGATGCCACTATATGGCTTCCATTACGTTGTTCGAACTATATGTTATTCACCGCTTGAAAGGGGATGCTATGCTACATTCCTCTATGTTCAATTGTTCGACAGAGAATGGAATGAAATTCCCAATTTATTAATACTGATACCCAAGGAGACTGGAATTCCGACATTCATCAAAAACTGGAGTACGGGAATAGACGCCATAGCTACACCCATTCTTGTTGGCAAGGACGGTGTTGAACATGAAGCAAGTGAAACTAGTGGACATAGCTACGTACTCGAATACCCCAACATTGTACCAATTCCGTTCGACTACGAAATGGAGACAGAAAACTTTCAAAGCTTTGGACCAACTGATGCTGTATTGCTTTCCCGTTGGAATCCACGAGGTTTCGAAGAACCTTTGATTCTGTTTGGAATTACCGAAATGCTGCGTGGGTATGAATCAATTACAGAGAGACAGTTATATCTTCCCTTCACCAAGGATTTGAAAGTGCTAAAAGACGGTTCAGGATGGGCCAAATGGAGCAACTTACCATTCATAAGTCGAATTACTGATAATGAAGGGCTACAAGTGACTAAATTGAAATTTATTCATTCTAGATTTCCTTTGACGATAATTACATGCGATATTGATACAGGCCTTTGTGACGATTTGCAATCTGGTAGCGGAGAGTTACTTGGAAACATTGACCAATTTGTCGAGCTCCCTCTTCCATCGTCTGTACCCAAACACATTAGGGAGAAAGTCTATCTGCAAGCTAATCGCCTGATATATTTGGGTATAAATGGTCACTATTCCGAATCTTGCTACTGTTTTGGAAGGGAACAACAGCCTGTGTATATTCTTATAGAAGATTATGATCCTGCTACGAAGTACTCGTATTCCGTTTTTGATATTTCCAAATTAGGTGTGTTTGCTCGACACGCAGAAGAAGATCCTTATGATAAGTGTAACATGAGAATGGGAAGCCGTTCATTGTCGCTAGCTTACTGGGATTTGCATTCAATTCAAAGTGGTACTACTAAGTATTATCCTGAGACATTTGACAGCATTCCAAACGAAAAGCTTCTTCAGCATTCTGTTTCTGAAGTATCAAACAAGCACGGAAAAGCAAATAAGCATATCAGCAAAGATGAGCTTGTTTTCAACGATTTCTTAGGTATCTACTTTAGTGATAGACGAAGAGGCGGCATCTCTTTAGGTCACTTTACGGGGATTATTGATTTCATTGTGAATTTGGGTCTAAACGATAGGAAACAAAATGACAAAAATACGGACAAGCGTCTTAAAGTTGTTGACAAATGTTTAAGTAAGGAGAGGAACGATATTTGTCTGCAGAGACTTTAGGTATATTATCTTTGTTTAATGGGTTTGTTCCTGATATTATTTTATTTGTTAAGAGATGGCGGGCTGCTTATTTGGTATTGAATGGAGAGGCTGTCAGTGGAAGGGCGTAGTGAGTGTCTTAGGAGAGGTATTCAGCGGAATAAGTAGTTGGTGGCTGTACTATATGCTATATTCTATATGATAATTTGTATTATACAATACAATTTCTGAGATATGTTATTTGCTTGTTTATCCAGAAAGAAGAAAGCGAGAGACATTACTGTAGTAGAGATAAATGTGGCCAATAGGTGACAGCAGGAAATGCTAGTGAGAATGGTGAATGGCAGTGAAGAATTAGCGAGAAATTAGTGAGCATTTAGCGAGGGCTCAAGCCCAAGTAATCAGTATCTGTAGTGACTTAGAATTAATTATTCCTAATATTGAATTCATATTAACGTTCAAATGTCGCCCGAAATCACAGCTAATGCAACTCAATTATGAAAGCACTCTTATATCTGTCTGCAAATATTGAGTTGATGCTGTGAGTATGTCTACTTATCAAGGAACCCCAGAAATGGTACCACCACAATGTGAGAAATTCTACAATCAAATTCTACAACTCAGCCTACTGCCAACAAACCAAACAAATCGGCAATTTTGCTAAACTGCAATAAAATCTGGTCATCACTAGCATAATAATATGTATTCAAAGTAGACAATGAACTCCGCTTTCATTGTACTGCGCAACCAACGAGAATGAGACAAACACGGCAATGAGGTTGCAACGGAATGCAAGATCACCCGTAGAGAATGCAAGCTGTGAACACAATACCGGAGCGAAACAGAGTTTCTATTAAAAGCTACGATCGATACAGCAGGACGGTTATACTGGATACAATAACACGGATTCACGAACCTCAAAATGGCACAGTAGAAACACAGCCCCACGCCAGTAGTGACGTAAAGAATACCAAGAACAAGTGCACACAGCCAACAAACGAAGATGGAGTAATAACTTGTATTTAGATGTACATGGCTTATAATTTCAGCTACAGAGGGTTTAACTGGTCTTAGGCAACGTTCTTGTGATACTATTCTATATGTCATAGGTAGTACTGTAGATAGAAGCATATTTTGCAGCTATTTATAGCGAGTACGAAGGGCAACAGAAATTTAGGAAGAATGTTCACGCTTGCTGCTGTGTCATGTTATATCGAGAGGATATGTATCACCTGGACTTGAAGATTAACAATGTTCATTTAGTTCTCGAAATATACTACTAGAGTCTCGGGCAACGAGTGAAATGCTGTTAAATGTTTACTCTACATACGGTAAATCATTTATTAACGTTTTCCTCCATCTACTAATAACGTTAATGTAATGAAAATTGCATCTTTACTTCGTTATCTTCATGTGTTGTATTAACTATTTACAATCTACTTTCATTAATCCAATAACTATTATTGGCTACTCATAAATGAGCTATTTTGCTTTCAAAATCAAAAGGCGCTTTCCACGATTGTATGCTATTATTTCTTGTCTTGTCTATAAATCGCTTCTTCATACCCCTTACACTCGACTCATCTTCGCTTACTTCTGCTTCATTCCTCCTCTCTTGTCTAACAAGTCTTTGGCTTCATTAACCTTGGTAGCTAAGTAAGAAGATCCACCCTTATCTGGATGGTTGGCCATCATCAATTTTCTATGTTGTTCCTTCAACTTCATCTTGGATAAGTTTGTCTCTTTCAAGTTTAAGATCTGAAGCGCTTCCTTAGCGGTCATCTTTTGGCCAAAACTGCCTTTGATGAAAGCCTTACCGTTGATACCCGGCTGCTTGGATTTGACGAATCCAGAGGCAAAATAAGCAACTCCAAGTACTCCAACAGTCGTCAACCAGGGATGTTCTCCCATCCAGTTAGTAGTTTGGTCAAAGTACCATTCAGCAGAGCCTTCTGGGGCCTGTTTCCTCTGCAAATGACCGGTGTAGTTGGCCTCAGGATTGTACGCTACTTGCTGAGCCTGTTGTTGATGCTGGCCGTCATCTCCCGGAATAGCCAATGTAGGGATTTCCATGTTAGTTGGCGCCATGTTTATTATGCTGAAATGTGTGTTATATATACAAGAAGTGCTACAATATGGAGAAATGAAGTTGGAAGTGCCTTGATTAACCGTCTTAACTGATGGCTGAAAATCGAAATTCGAATTTTTTTCGTTCGTAGTCACGTGCTTTTATTGAATTGGGGACTGCACTACCTTGGGGAATAGATGTTAGAGATGGCGGTTGGTGGTTGGGAGTATGAAAGGAGAGTCGACGAGAGGAGTAGGGGTGTAATGAGGTGGTTCTAATGTTGGAACTGATCATTGGCGTGGGTAAAGGGTTTTCTTTTTCTTTCATATGGATGGAAAGGTGGTATGATACATGGACCATCAATAGCAACCACACTCTGACGAAATGAGGTTCCGGATTGTTGATAGAAGGTTTGCCACTAAAACACTGCCATTTTCGGGAACATTGTAACGAACCCAAACTAGACAACCTCTTTCTACCACCTTCAAACTCCCACTCCATCCATCCATCGACCACTTCAATCATTCATTCCCCGGGTTTGCCATCTGTTGCCGCTAGCTGCAAATCCAACGCCTTCAACAACAAGTCCTTTGCTTACGTAACTTAAAGACAAGTTCACCATAGGAAACGACGCATCAGAAATTAAAGCGAGCCCCATTATATGCGGCTCATTTCCTCCTGCGGCTCAATTTTTTTTTTATCATCATCTCTTAAAAAAATGCATCTTACAAAGAGGTCTTCTCTGCTTTAGACCCCATATCATTCACATCATCTTAGATCTAAAGGCTTTCCCAAGTTGCCAGTAAACTTTGTAAAGCATACAGTGTCTTGAGATTCCGTTTACACCGTCATTTTTTATTTCGTCTAGCTGAAACTTCGTTGTCGTAACAATTTTTCACTAACAATTTGTCATAATTTTTCACTACATCGAATAGTCTTATTCCCAGTAGTTCCACCACCACATAGCATATCCACACAGTTAAATTGCATAAACAATGAGAGTAGTACAGTGCCATTTTTGCTCGTCGCCAGTATACCCATTGCACGGTATTTTGTTTGTCAGAAACGATGCTAAGGAGTTCAGATTCTGTCGTTCCAAATGTCACAAAGCTTTCAAGCAACGTCGTAACCCACGTAAGTTGAGATGGACCAAGGCCTTCAGAAAGGCTGCTGGTAAGGAGTTGGTTGTAGATTCTACCTTGACCTTCGCTGCCAGAAGAAATGTTCCAGTCAGATACAACAGAGACTTGGTTGCCACTACACTTACTGCCATGTCCAGAATCGAGGAGATCAGACAGAAGAGAGAGAGAGCTTTCTACAAGAACAGAATGAGAGGAAACAAGGAGAAGAAGATTGCTGCCGACAGAAAGTTGGTTGCCGAAAACCCAGAGTTGTTGAGAATGAGAGATGTCGAGATCAGAAGAAGGGCCGAGAGACTCGCTGCCAAGGAAGCTGCCATGGAAGAGGAAGAAGAAATTGCTTCGGAAGACATGATGAGCGAAGACGAGGAGATGGAGTCGGAATCCGAGTCCGAGAGCGAACAAGTCAAGCAAAAGGTTTTGTTGAAGAACAAAAGAAAGACCAGAGCTTAAGCAAATCGAGTGGAGCATTCCAAGAACAGGAAGTAGTGGAAGAAGAATCAAAGTCTTCATGTTATATAGCATCACTTTTTATATACAGATTATCAGTAAATGTACATTATTCCAGAAATACGTGGCGAGATCTTGAGTAAGTTATTTAAAAAAAGAAGTCAGAACCGTCTATTATTGTAATATAGTAGTTGTTTGATACGTTCATAAACTACAAATGCTAAGTTTTGAATTATGTTACCTCTCATACATTCATCTACCTATACTCATTCTCTATGATAAATCAAATCTCGCCTCGGTGTAGATAGCATATAACAACTTGGACCGGATTAACTCCTTATCCTGGTAGTCCGGTAACTTCAATAAATTCACACAAGTCGATGCAGTGGGTAAACGGGCAACATCTCGGCCAGAATTCCTGATTCCAAACCGTGGAGATAACGAACCAAAACCTAGCAAAGGGGCCCTACTAACAGAAGTTACAAACTTGATAAGTTTGAACCTTTCTTCGGCGGACATCTCTGCTATTACTTCCCAGAAGTATTTTATGGTGATATCATCGTCTAAGAATCCACCGTATTCGACGTTTTCTTTCCAATCCGCAATGTTGACGTCACTCTCGCCTCCAGAAATAAGCATTTGTAATTCAAAGGAATCAAACATGCTCAACCAACTGGAGGAGATAATCTCGTATAAACCTTCAAGGAAATACTTGGTCTGTATATGCAAAGATTGGTTTAACTTGAAATTCGAAATCTGGTGAATATAACTCAATTTGTTTGACAGCGAAAGCTTGGTGTTCTCACCATTCGGAGGAAGGAGATCAAACAAAAAGCTCTTTCCGTTCACCTTCTCGTTTATCGTAAAATTCAAGTCCAATTCGTTCAATTCTGCTTCTGGCATCTTGAGTAGCTTCATTAATCCCATATACAACTCATGGTCAAGATAATTCAAATCATTAATCGAATTCTTCATGTTGTCGTTACACCATTTATTCAAAAAGAAAGGGGCAAAAGAGACATCAATGAGCACATTCTCATAAAAGCACTTACCAACAACATTTCCAAGGAATTTTAAATAAAGCAATTTCTCTTGCTGAAGCTCCAAATCTATCCCTACATTGATCGACTTGTAAATGTCATCGTTAGGATATATCTGGTTGTCGCTGAGAGTCTCTTTAAATAAGTGAAAATCATTTGATGGGCTGAAACCTTCAGTAACGACGCTAGTGAGGAATTCTTTTGTAATACCACCACCGTCAATACCAGCCTCTTGCCCATATTCATTGAAGAAACTCACCTGGAGCAGCTGCTTGAAATTGCTCCCGGAGTTATGGAAACTATTGAAAGCATCTTCGAGTAAGTGCTCTCTTCTAATATCGGCTTGGAGTTTAGATGAAACATAACTGAAAGGGTTGCTTGGCATACGACGCTGCTTGTCTAATTCAATTAAGGATTGGAATACTTTAACTCTATCTTTGAAAGCGATGAAGAATGGCAATTTCTTCAAAACTTCCAGTTTAGCTAGAGTGTCACTTGATGAGGCTACGAATACCTTGTTCCTTTTAGCACTATTATTATTCATATTGCCGAAGATGGAATCAAGTTCATCATAGTGGCTGATTGGTTCTTCATCAATGTCCATCTCATTGATTCTCTTTTCCTCTTCTTCGGCCACAATCTGAAGTAAGCCATCTATATTAAATGTGAGTTCCTTTGGCTTCCAGAAATCGTCAGGTAAGAACCGCAAACGCAAATTCTTCATATACAATTGGTTCAAAAGTGATATGGATATATTTTTGAGCTTTTCAAATTGGTGGAAGTAGTTCTTGCTAATACCTGAAAAGAAGATAAGTGTTAAACAAAGCGAGCGAAGGAATAGAAGAAATTTTGAAACCTCTTCAAGACTGAGCTTGTCATTTTGGAAACTTTCTAAATCATTAGATACAATTAACCAATAAGAATAGAGTTCCTCAAAGGTATAGATTGTCTTCCAAAAGAACTCAATGGAAGCTTTGTCCGCGATACTTTTATAAACATCGTCTAGGTTTTCTCTCTTAAGGTAATCATGATTTTCCTCTGTGGTCGCTTTGATAAATTGCGCAAATATTGGATGCGATTCAAGCTTACTGTAGAACCATTTATAGGAGTTCGGAGTAATTGTAATAAACATACAAAGCTTGCTTTTGGATGGCGGATAGAAGAATATCAACGTAGAGAATATCTGTAGTGCTGCCTTTGAAAGACGGTCATCGCTGCTCTTATTTGTGAAATGCGAAATTGCCTTCTTCGTGAACTCTGAAGTGTACAATGCCTGGATGGTATCGACAACACTGGATGATACAGGCAAGACGCCGTCTCCAGTCTTTCGATTGGAATTGTAGTCTTCTTCATCTTCATAGTCATCATCTACTGTTTGAATGGAGAAGGTGATGACATCAAGCACAGAACCAATAAAGTAGTAGTCTTCGTCTATAAACGATTCGTCCTTCCCATGTATAGTTAAGTAATTAACAAGCAAGTGAACCAATGACAGTCTATCCAAATTGTCCAAATTCTGCTCTGGCGACAGTAGAGTTTGGCGAATGACGTTTAAATGTGTGATACCATAGCTCGAACCTTTGAACAAGTTTGGAACAGAGAGGAATTTCAAGAAGTTTTCTGGTGAGTCGTGGGTATTTATTTTGAATACCATGTCTATAACGTCTCTCTTCACATTATTGGAAACTTGGTTTGTTATAATGAACTTTGACAAATACAGTATTAAATTGGGTATTTTACTCAGATCAAACGTTCCGTATCTCTCTAGTAAATAATGTAATATGATGATGCACTCTTCGGTTATTTCCATTTTTTGATGACTTACCAAATCCCTTCTGCGGTCTATTTTCTCTATTAATCCCGTAAGCGAATTGATAAGCAGGTTGAATTGCCTGGGGCTCACTGGAAACAGTTCTTCACGCAAGCTTAAGTTTATAACCTTCAATTGGTGCTCTAGTTCAGGAGCTGGTTGACGTGCAAAGGTCCATTTACAAAGAAATTCAAACTGAAGCAACCAAACGGACCATTCCTGTTCCGAATTCCACTTTCCACTTCTAGATATCCATTCATTTTTTAATTCCTCGCCGCTATTGGCCAAATCTATATGTCTTCTGATATATGACTGTAATACCAATCCTGATTTCTCGCGTTGTCGCTGTTCTTCTCTTTGCAACCGTTGGATCTTACTTTGTTCTAGGAACGACTTGTTACCAGCTTGGTTTATTGGCCGACCACGATTACCCAAATTGACCACTCTTTTCTTAGTCTGGCCTGTGAAATTGAGCATGGTTAGATGTGAGACCGAAGTTGGCGAAGGCAGTTCAGTAATAAATAGATGTCACACGGTATCTAATAAATACAAATCAGAAATATGGAAATAGTAGTATGCTTCGAACCGAGCTATTCGATGCCAATTCCGATTCCGTTGTATTTTCCACCGTACCAGACCAGTTTTCTTGTATAATGTCTAGTAACAACCAATCGCTATCTGACTAATCTCGGTGAGTCAAGGAGACGATCTGACTAAATGGTTCAACACTACTAATCACTGGATATATACAAGTTTTGGAACCAGAAAAAACTCAACCAAACAATAGGGGATGATGAAATGTGTCAATTACGAGATCTACTCGAACAACCACGCCAAAACTCTAGTTTTAGGTTAAGTTACACTGTTCTACAAGAATGAGAAATCTATATTCGAATAATGATTTGCCGCTATAAAAGTTAACTATGAGGGTGAGATACGGGGAATTTTGGTCACGTGAAAATCGTTAATTCCGGCAAGTGTATAACGGTGGCATGGTGTAAAGGCATACACTGTGTAATTCAGCATAGATACTGTGGAGTCGTTATCTATGAACGGTAGACACTATGTCATTTAAATGTATTTACCAAGGTTCTATATATTTATGATGCTGGTATATCACCATTAAATGCCCTTTCAGATTCTATTACTGAGCAGATATATTGAATTGTATACGATGTATGTAATGTTACATTTTATCACACTACTTGACCATTTTAAATAGTATAATACCCTACTATTAGCTGCATTGCTACATTGTTGTAGAAGTTATATTCGTGAGCTTCCACCTAAGACAACAACTCGCCCAAGCTACCCAAAGACTCAATCACATACAGCGGAATCAAACTCTCCCCGCCCTCGTAATGATGTGGGTTTTGAAGTAATTGGTGCAAATCATTAGGCTTGGTTCCTCCAGTGAGTACTAACAACGAGCCAGAACCGTTTCCCAATTCTCCGTCGTTTCCGAATTTGATATCGGTATAAAGTGTGTCTCCGACCATCAATGTTCTCAGCCTGTCATAGTTGTGCTCTGTGAGGATACCATCAAGGAACACCTTACTAGGCTTTCCGACGTTCAAGAACTCTCTGTCGGCTGTATATTGCATGTAGTTAACGACACTTCCTCCGGCAGGAAGAATCAACCCATTTGGACCGGGATAGCTTCGGTCGATATTGGCACCAATGAATGGGATGCTCTTATTCTTGTGCAAGAGATATTGCAAAGTCAGTGCAATACGCATATAGTTGAATTCCTTGGTCGAGCCTACTATCACTGCGGCAACCTCGGGGTCCACAACTAGCAATTCGTGGTCTGGGTCGAACGCTTGGTCCAATCTCTTGTCTGTTCCACCAACTGGGATGTAGCCTGCTTCCACGAGTTCTTCCTCGATTCCATTATCTCCCAAAACCCAAATTTTGGAGTTTGGTGGAATACTATAAACGTTTTGAAGTGCTTGCACGGCGGCGAAGCATGTTGGGAAGATTCTATCTCTAGTTATGCCTTTGAATCCCAAGCTTAAGAATTTCGACACGTATTCCTCCCTAGATTTGGACGAGTTATTGGTGACAAAGGCAAACTTTTTGCCCTTGGACTCGAGGTATTCAATGGTCTTCAACACTCCAGGAATTAACTTCTCGTCGAGCCAAATGACTCCATCGCAGTCAAACAAGAAGTTGTCGTATTTATCGAGCAACGCCTCCGCGTGTGCTTTGGTTGACACCAAAACTGGGTTCTTTTTGACTGTCATAATGCCTACAACGTACTTATTTAAAGCCTCTTGGCAGATTATAGTCTACTTTTGAAGAAGAGGAAATCGGTATACTTCGGACAAATTGGAGACATCAGAAGCATAAAAGAAATCTTGCGCACGTGACGTAACCGGCTGCAAATTCCTGGTATGCGAGACCTGTTGTAGGTGTAGTGGTTAGAAGGTGTATGGTGTATGTAGTCAAGACTATCTCATGACATGGGCAAGGCTTCAAGAGGTTCAGAAGAAGCAGAAAGTACATAGATTTAAGGTCAAAATGAAATCCGAGTTGGATAGTGCATGATATCTCGCTTGACATTTGCTCCTACGGCATCGAGTTGTGATTACAATTTAGAGTAGTACAAATAGTATGGTACATTATTATATGACAAGACTAGTAGAGTTTCAATACGGATGTTAGTTAAGGTTTGAAAAATCGCAAATCCCATTAATCAATTATGAGTAGAAAGTTGAACATGTTTCAATTACCCTACATCTTATTAGAATAAACCGTCATATATTTCTATGTCTAAGTCAAGACGGTATCAAGCCCTCTAATTGAGAGTATACAATATCCTATGTATTTCAATTAGTTGCTTCTTTCTATATCATTGAATTCAGAATTGCTTTTAAACTTGGCTGGCAAATACGCCTGATCGAAACCAGCCATTCTTTTCTTCCACCATTTTCTAGTGGATTTTTTGTCCACATCCTCCATGTACAAATCTTCATCGTCATCGTCATCATCGTCATCGTCATCTTCATCATCATGTCCAAATTCTCCGTGGACATCAATGTGCTTTTGACTCTTGGAAACACCAATCTCATAAACTTCGCCTTCTGACCCTGTGAGAACCGAGCTAGCAAGAACAGATAGAGATTTAGCGTCCTTTTTCACAATCTGATAATTACTTCCTAAGTTCAAATCTTTGGCCACAATTTCCCTGGTACGACCCAAGGCTTCGACGTCAGCCACTCTTTGAATACTATCCTCGAGCAACTGATTGAACATGGGTTGAGACGCAATTTCATGGAAGGCTCTCATCATGGGAACTGAGTCAGCTCTTACTCTAGAATCAGAGTCAATGGTGAAGATGTTCAAATTATCATATTGTTGAATGTAATCAGCTCTGGTCATGATTTGTCTACTTCTCCATAAAGGCAACTCTGGCAAGTGATGGTCTCTGTATTCGGAATGATTCTTCGAACTGACAATGGCATCTTTTACTTTGTGAGTAATCAATGTGTTCATTCGTTCACGGTCCATTTCGACGAACTTCTTCATTAACAACATGGCACTTACAGCAAACTTTCCACTTTCCATAACGTCATCATCCATATCAAATCCTAATAAGGCACATTGGTTAAGAAACCAAGTCTTCTCACGGTCAATAATTTCATGACATGCCTTAATGATGTCTCTGTGACGAGCAACTTGTGTAATATGCTGCGGTCTTCCACCAATCAAGTCATAGATTTGATGACAGATTTCACTTGTCAATTGATATTGAGGCTCGGGAAAGTAACGGTGACGAATGAACTTTAAAGCGTTAACCGTTTCCTTTCTGTTGAAGTCACGAACATTAACAACTTCCAATCTGGTTCCTAGTTTCTTTAGCTTCTCATATACCCAGTAGTCGTCACTATTGAAAATGATAGTTAATAATCCAGAACCACTCAAGCTCTCTGCTTTTTGTTGCAATAACTCTAACAACTTTATTCCCTCTTCGTTCTCTTTAATCAAGTGAGCATTGTTAATGATCATAACTAATGGACGTTGAACCTTAGACACTCTTTGCATGGCAAGCTCTTCCAATTTGCTGAAGGCACGTTCGATATCCAATAAGGCAGTCGTATCACGAGGCCCACGGATGGAGAATAGCGACCCAATGTAGTCTTCATTGAATGAAAAGTTCAATGCTTTACCTAAACGGATTCTGAAGATCTCAGGATCAGCGTGGGCATCGAATACCGTGACGTTGTAACCGTTGACTTTCTTCATGGCTTCCAAGATCAATGATGTTTTACCAGTTCCTTTCTCACCTACAATAAGGAAATAACTTCCTACGACCTTGCCGGCAATTATGTCATCAAGTAACTGCTGTTGTGGTCTGTTGACCCACTCAGCCTCATCTGGCAAATCTTCTAATCTCTGATGAGTTCTCTTGTGAATAGCCAATTGAGCAGCCGGATCTCCATTCTCGAATGCTGTATTCATTTTCAGCAACACATGGTCAGCGTAGAACTTGTGATAGCCTATACCAGCTACACCTAAGATGGCTATGGAACTGAAAGTGATTCCCATAGTTTCCAAGCATTTTGTCATAAACGATATAAACCGTTCGTACTTCGAGTCTTCTTTTTCATTCTTGCCTTTCTTGTTTTTACCATCATCTTCTTCGCCCTCCTTCAACTCGTCCATGATGTTTTCAAAGATAGGGTGGTTGTTAAAGCTACGACGAGAGATCAATTGAGTTCTAGAACAGCCGTTGGCTAGGGGCTTGGCTATTGTTAATAGCCCACTCCGTGGCATCCGGGACCGAAAAATTCTTAGCACTACTTGGCGACACAACATGGCTCCTAGTCTTGTCTTTTGTGGATTGCTTTGATACCTTGTCTGGTCCTATATGTGTACTTTTCTGCGTTTGATATTTTTGCAATCGATACGGCCGTTCGTAATCCTTATTGGAACCTTATTTCTACTCTGTCGGTAAAACAAGAACTTGCGATTTAAATTTCACTCCGACTCCGTCGTATATTCTTTTTCAATACTTGATATACCAGCGTCGTAATTGCCTGAGTATTTTCAGTAATTTCAGTATTTTCTATTTCCAACCCTGGAGCATAAATATTTCGTATTTTTCACTGGCGTTGGTTGGTGATGAACCAGGCTGAAGTTACGTATATCGTTCCTCGATGTTTGAAGTCAGCCGCACCACACGACAGAAAACAATTCTAAGCCCACGAGCGAACTATCTCTTTTTCTGAGGGATGAGATACGAGAGGAGGTAGTTGTGGGGTTGGTTCAATTTGGGGGTTTTGTGGGTTGGAAAAGTTTTGATATGGTGAAAAATTTGGAGCCGTGGATGATATTTTGGAGTAGAGTTGTCACAGCACACTCAATTGCGTGTTTATAGAGATAGAAAGGTTCACAGCGTCCCCAGAAGCTAGCTATTTAACTACAGTGCTACCATGCCTTGGTAGATGTCGTCTGCCTGACATGGAATTCCTAACTGACATGGAATTCTTACCTCGTATGTGCATACATCGTCGTCTACGGAGCCCAAGTGGTTTCTATAGTTTCGGCCAATCCAAGGCTCTCGCAATTATGTATGCACTTGTTCATGTAGGCAGGTGAATATTAATTAACCCCTATCCAATCCGAAATGTACGGGATCTTAAAAATAGTCTACTTGCGCAGAGAAGCACGGAGTTTGCAGAATTGTAACCACGCACCTCTGAAATCCGAAGATCGTATTTTGTGGACCTTTTGTGGTTCAAGAAACTTAAGGTTGTTCGTAAATCGGAGGAATAATTATTTGGATTGTGGTTAAAATATTAGCGCATTCTCGGACCGGCAGTGTTAATAGCTAGCAAAAAGCGTTGTGGAGGCAAGTCAAATCGATGAGTGTCTCATGAAGTGTCTGAGAGGATCTCGGTTTTATCTAGGTCCTCCAAGAAAATGCTGAGAGGCTAAGAACAAAACCTTCTTGAGCTTAGTTAGAGGGATCGTAAACGCTCGTACGAGAATTCTTGCGCAGTGAACAATGCATCCATTCAGAGATAAACTCCGTCGTATTTGGAGCAACAGACTATGCCTTTCAGTAGTTATCAGGCGTTTGCAGTCATAAAGTAGGTTCACGTAAGACTCGTCTGAGAGCTCTAGAAGAACGAGATATAGAAGCCAACTACAGCTTCACCAGGAAAGTGCAAATAACGGAGAGCAGAATTGAGTTTTATTGTAATCAAATAGCGCATCTTATGGCACCAGTAGAGATTAGTATTGGCTCGGTATTTGACTTGGTCTTTGACTCGAGAAAGGCTATGTAGAGAGCAATTCCATTGGTTTGAGACATACGGGCAAAAGACCCGACTTAGCAAAATATCGCTAGTTACTGAAACTTGCTACACAAGTAATGAAGACTTAATCTTATCTGCTAACGAATACAGTTGTGTAAATCAGAAGATAGAGGTTATATCCATGTCAATTCAGTTACAAGCGGATATGAGCACTTCATAAACTGGTTTAGTATATACTTACATCGGGAATATCTTACAATTCCAAGCTATGCATTTCGTTTATTATGAAGTAGGTATTTATCTTTAAATGGTATCCCTACCTTATTTCATGATATTGATAATATCTCTATATGTGTCACCTAGTATTCTTTGCTGAGGGCCAGAAGGGCTTTTGGCGAAACGTGTCCTTAGCTTCCAGAGCTTCTGGTGAATGCGTATGCTCTTCGTGAGCAGTGTTATGGTATTCCTCATTGGGATTCTCTCGTTCTCGTCGTTGAAGCTCGAGTTGTGCGTTCATCATCACTTCTATAGTATGCGTATGTATTTCAGAATGAATTCGGTATTGTTGTAACCGTTTTAACTCCTGAGAGGGCGATTGAGATGACCCATAGCTCTCCGAAGACCAGCTGCTGTTAAAATCGTCCTCTCCATCGTCTTGAACATCATCTACACGTCGCTTCCGTGAGCAATTCTCTGGAGATGAAAACATCGACACGTCTCTTTACGTGTCAGATTACGAGTATATAGCTGTAGATAGACGAGTTTTAACTGTGATTCTTCCTTTTTCAACCCAACACCAACTACTCAATATAATCACTTTACAAGAACTCAACACCAATATTTCACCTTGGTATTCCCCCTAACACTCTACAACAGATAAGAATAACTCCATTTATGGGGTTATCACACGTCAATGAAATCGAGCCTCGTAAAATGTTTTTTAAAGCACTGAAAAATTCGGATTGTAATGCGGCACAGATGTATTAACCTAACCAAAACGAGAATTGCAATATTCATTGTGACAGTGCAGAGATGAACAATTGAAGGGAAAGATAAATAATAAGTGGAGATATATCATAGTAGAAGTAGTTATAAAAGCGTCATAGTTGGTACTAATTGTCTTAAACTGTATAATGTCGTCAAAAATAGCAAAACAAACAAGGATAAACGGAAAGCATATCAAGCATAGTGCTAATACCAAGTTGGTTCTGGTGATAGAACGAGAGACTACGTTTCTTGTCAAGTCTAAAACGCCGTTCATTTCGGCCGTGAAGCAGATTCAACGGTCGTTGGACAAGTTCAACAAGAAGGTTAACAAAAAGACGACGAACAAGTACCAGGGTGGCGACTATAAAAAGGTTAAGTACATAGTAGTAAAAGGAATGGGCAAGGCCATCGAGAAGACGATGTCTTTGGGAGTACATTTTCAAGAAAACTACAAAGTAGATGTGCTAACAGGGAGTGTAGAGGTATTAGACGAGTTCAGGATCAATGAAAATGCTAGCGATAGCGATGATGAAGATGACGAAGAGACTCTCTACAAAAAACGAATGGTTAGCTACGTGGAATTGAGGATATGGCTCCAGAGAGATTAGATCAATTGAAATTGCAACCCATATAAACAGGATGATATCAGTGAATATAATTAGTTTTACTTTGTAAATGTATGTATATTAGCTATTAATAATTCATGAATTCGTTAGGCTTCTATGTATAATGTGACCAAGATGGTCTTTTGAGTTTTCCTGTTGGTTGTATCGTAGCAATTCAACTACAATCAAAATGTTGTTTCAAGATGTCTGATCCGCTATTTTCTTGTACAACTTCTCTTTTATGTACAACAAATCTATGACATGTCTCTCTAACTTTGCACTCTTCTTAATCTTCTTTCCACTCTGATCCCACTCCTCTTTCGCCTGGTTCTCGTCTACAATTCCAAATACCTTTTCAGCTACCGTGATTAGCTCTTTGCACCTATCATAATCTCTCATATAATAAGCCTTTTCAACCGCGTGCAACATCTTGACGCGATCAATTTTCAAATTGTTATCGATTAGGTGTAAATCTTCGTATAACCATTCGGCAGTATTCAACTTTGGGCCGGAATCACGAAACTGTTCCAATTGACTGTTGAACTCTTCCTCTGTCTGAGGCTTTCTCTTTTTGGCTCTAGATGAGATCATTTGAGGAGCATTTGCACCATTTAAGTTGTTGTCAGCTACGCCTTCATCTTCAATATCTACTTCATTTTCATCATTCATTTGACCATTTTCTTTCTCACCTCTGCTACCTGATTCAATCTCATCGCAATTGCTCTCAGAGCTCATCGCATCACTAACCCTTTCTAGAGCAGCATTCTGCAAACCACAAAAAGATGCATTTTCTGTGCTTACACGATTCCCGTTTTCTGTACCATCTTCCGAACCGTGTACTATTATTATTTCGCCCGACATTGCCGTAATCGTGATTCTACATTCCATCTAAAGATAGCAACCGATTTTTCAGTGGTGATTAAAAACATGAACCGGCAGTGGTAAGGTCACGTGACAACTTTTACCGTAAATTTCTTAACCAAAATCAAAGTTCGAAAAAATAAAATAAATATTAGTTTCAGATAAGTGCTATGACGTCAGGTCAATGGAAAAAGCAATGCATATAAAAATTCACCTCGGTCGTCTGCGGAATTAGTATCTTTTCGGGATAATGGCGGTGAGGTTAGGGTAAGATGCTGTCGGGAAGATGATGCAATCTGCACAGCATACAAAAATACGGGCTTACTTTAAAATTAGAGAAATAATAGAAGGAAGGTTATGTAGACTATAAACTATCAAGAGTGTTTGGAGTATTGCTAAATAGATGATGTTTAGGCTACAGAAAATGATATTAGACGTAGCCCGATCCTCTAAGAAGGTGGATATACTTCCATTTGCCTGGGTAACCAGTAGCTTTGGCCCTCTGGGCCCTAGAAAATGGTGGCTTTGTAGGACCCATCACTTTCCGCACGTACAGGTGCAAAATCAGGATTAGTCTTTTCTTTTGTGACCACGTTAGAGCATACTCAGTAAGGAGGGGGTGTGCGGACCGTTTGAGTTCTGTCAAGCCCAACACAAAGTAGAACCATGGGACACGCGTAAAAGATCCATTCTACACAATTCAAGAAGGAGTAACAGACATATTCAACCCAAGGGAGCGGTTGATGTGAACATGGAATTGAATAAATGACTACTTCTTGATTACTGCAGAACAGTAGTGCTCTATACACCCTTCTGCAATATGGGTTTGCATCGGCATTTCGGTGTGAAGTGGTAGTCCACCTACATATATTTTATTAACCGCACAATACAACACCAGACAGTATAATTTGTTTCTCATGTTGTACCTACATTTTGAAAGGACTACATAGTCGTCCTGTGGTCAGTTTGACCAGAGAAGGTTATTGTCTGCGCATAGCCCCAAAGAGGAAGAGATTAATATTATTTTAACTTTCATCTGATCGTATGGAGTTGCAACCCGTATGATCCAAACAAAGATTGTGTCTAACCAGATACGGCGGCAACATTCGGTGGCCGAATGCCTCTCAATCTCGCCATCGAAGACACCACGCTTCGCTTGTTGTGCCCTGACCCTCCGAGTGCTTTATAGGTGCTGGTTCTGCTGATGTGAACAAAAAAACAACTGAGGCACCCGTTGTGCCTACCCGATTAGCATTCGAATTTCCGTCCTGATAAGACAACCACTGTAGATCTCATCCACCTTCTTGATATATTATTCGGTCATTTTGCAGGATAAATTGTGCATATAGATTTTTTGTCGCTATCCTCTCATGTAAACTAGAGCACAGCATTAGCCTGTATCATATGCAACAGCGATGTATGGAACGGGTGTCAAGTCTGTATCAATGAAGGGAGACGAGGGTGGGCAGTGAGATCATAACCCAGTTGTTTAAAAAGGGAATTTTAAGCTGAAATCTGGCGGGACCGTGTACCGATTGTTCAGGTGAAACAATGGAAAATCTCAGATAATACCCTCGAGTAATACGAGGGTGGTCCATAACCCTGAGTCACGTGACTCAGAACGCAAGAAGCGTTTAAGTCCTTAAACGACTCCAGGAACATCTTCGTTTGATCGTCGGGTTCAGCAGTGTTTCCATTGATGCCGGGAAATGGCTATATTGTTACAGTTTGGTTAGGTTTAGGGTTCATAATCATGACAATCGCACTTTATTTGCTGTTTCATCGTATGTGTGAGTGTTTTTCTCGGTACCTTATTTTTGCGAGCATTGGGCAAAACCAAGACGCTGTGGCCGACACAAAAGTCGGTGTTATCCAAGATTTGATGGTGGGTGTGGTGGTCGTCTTGTGGTCGATATGACGTACAAGGTAATCTAATCGAATATCATGATACCCTACTAAACGGGCTAGTGGATATCGATAGGAGTCGGTCTTAACTATGACAATTAATAGAACTGTCTTGATTCACTACATAGCCGCAAATTTTCACCCCCTTCACCCCACAGCAAGATGGTAAAAATAAAAACAAATCCGACAAAAATATACGATCCTACATAATGTGCAGCAAGGACAAGAACAGGTGGCTAAACCAGTTGCTGGGCCATTGCCGGCGGATTTTCCATGAAATTTGCAGCTCACACCACATTCGCTGCCGTGCCACACGCCCCTAACCACCACCGGTCGTAATGTGACCAATGGCCGTGAATCTCTCTCTCGCACCAGCGCCCATACCACTGATCATTTACAACCGTCAGCCGGTTTCGTAAATTCACTTCAATCTCGTTTTTCCTCCCGCAATGCTCTTCTTTTTATGCCTGCAGCATATTTTCGTAGCATTTCTCCTGGTCGACTTATTTTCTAGTGACGTCTGCACTGACCACCGCAGATATTTTGTGCCTCTTGCATTCCACCTCTACCATGCGCTTCGGTCCGTTCCCCAGTGCTTGCTTTACGCTTTATGCTCTTAGCTCTGACGCCCAGCGCACTACTCGCAGCCACTCCCATTGTTCCCACAGTTAACCCGGCCCATTGTCTCTTCCAGCCCGTTCGATCTTCTATCTATTTGTCTTCTTTGGTGTGGTCTTGCCTCTCATCGCCGTCGCCAGTCTCCTGCGCTGCCACTCTCTTGGGTCGCTTTTGTCGCTAAAATACTGCTGTTCCTCACGCTTTCTGTCTTTTGTCTTTTGTCTTTTTTTCCAACTTGTGTCTGTTTCTACTCCTCTTTTTGAAAACACCCGTCATCTCCTGTGTGCAGGCGCCAATCCGGGTCTCTCTTAACAGTTTGCCAAACCTATAACGAAGTGAATTGTGTTTCTTGCCAGTAGTTTTCTTTGTGGAAACCGTATAGATAGCCGCCAGTTGCTACCCAAAAACGTCCGTAGAATCGCCAGGACCCACTTCCGTGCTGCCATTGCAAAAGGACCAGTTTTCTGCCCCGAAATCCCCCTCCGACTCGTCCTTCTCCACCGAATCTACCTATCTCAAAAGATAGCGAATCGTACCAAACACTTGTGTCCCATCGACCATTGACGCCGCCAGCTGCCTTTTGAGCCGTCTCGTTCGAAACCTTCGAAAACCATCCACCGTAGTCACTGCTCACTCAGTGTCCGTTTCCAGTAAACAGCCGCCATCGTTACCCGCTGTCTACTCACTGTTACAGCCCTAGCTTGTGTCTTCGTCCTATGTTGCCTAGAGAAGTCCTTATCCACGTATTTCCACTTGACGTCTAACCAGCTTCGTTCTAGCACCTTGCTCTCGTACCGCACTGATACTTGATCTCGCACCGGCTCCGGATCCAACGCTGTAACCACAAGTCGTATCTGTTGTGATTCCCGGATCGTCATTACTACCAATCCGACACCGGTTCTTCTGTTACGATATTCATACGAATAGCATCCAAGAACCGCTGAATCCACTACCACAGCATCCAAACTGACCTGCTACCACTTTTGAACCGCTAGCGCCATCTACAGCTCAATTGTTCCGCTGTAGACTTGTATTATTATAGTCATTTCCACCGTTGGTTGAACCACATCGTAGCGGCATCGATATCAATTGAACCGAACAACCACAAGCTCGTCACTCAACATCCAACTCATCCGTTGCATGAACTGATCGACTCCGCCGCAAGAACTGCAACCCGTTTTCCGTCGATTTTTGTTTCTGCCATTCAACCTTGTCACTGTATCGATTCCCAAGATTATTGTTACGCTTTCAACTTGAACACATCTCACCGATTCGTCTCTAGTGGAAACCAACGATATACACACGTTTGCATCTATTGTTCTGTCAAAATATGGATATATTTGATACTGCTTTAAAGAACCCTGCTCCGCCTAACAAGAACCCTCAGCAGGAACAGCAAGAAACTCGCTTGCATCAGCTTCACCAGCGACAACAACAACAACAACAACAACAACAACAACAACAACAACAACAGCAACAGCACCAGCAGTACCAGCAACAGGTGCAATTACAACAAGAACACCAACATCAACAGCAGCAACATCAACAGCATCAACAGCAGCAACAGCAACAACAACAACAACAGCAGCAACATCAACAACAACAACAACAGCAGCACCTTAATAACCTTTCTCAACAACAAGCCATGCATCACTCACAACAACAGCACTTACAGCAAATAGCGTTATCGCAACAGCTACCACCAACGCTACCGCCTCTCACTACCATGCAACAACCGCTCAACTCGTACCTACCGTCGATTTCAGACTCGTTGCCGAACGTTCAGGACTTGGTCAATACCAACAATAATAACAATAACATGAATAACAACAATATGAATAACAGCAACATGAACTTGAGCTCTAAAGACTCTAATGGTGGCTCTGTCAGCAAGAAGAAGAAGAACTCTCGTCGCAAGCATAGAAACTCCCATCTTGGATGTGGAACTTGTAAGAAAAGACGTATCAAGTGTGACGAGACTCTACCAGCTTGTCTTAACTGTCTCAAGGGAAAGCTCCATTGTGCCTACTTGAACCTTGACTCTTCGGGTCGCAACGCACTTAGAATGGCTCAGTATAATCAGAACTTGCGCCAAGACAAGATGGACCAACCTTTGAAGAAAGATAGAGATTCTCTGTCGGACAATAATACCAATTCGAACTCCCCTTCAGATATCCTCTTAAAGAACAACTCCACCAACAACAGTCCACCAACCATACAAATAGCAACACACCAAGGACAAGTCCAACCAGTTTATCACACTGTAAATGTTCCACCAAATGGATTTCAAATGCTACAAGGTGGTCCTCCTCCAGGCGAAACTGTAATTCAGTCACCATACGGACCATTGGTTACAGTTCCACTCCAACCAGTACTTGCCAATGGGGGTGTAGTGTATACCACCACTTTGGCTCCTCAACAGCAGGGAATACCTATTCAGATTGTCCAAGGTCCACCGCCTTCTGCAAGAGGAGGTGTTCAACATCTTCAGCCAGTTGCTATGCCAATACAACAGCCACCTCCTCCTCCACAGAAGCAGCCTCAGATAATTTCTCCTTCAAGTGCTGTTCCCTCAATCACACCAATTACTTCCAATACTGCTTCGGCAACATTGGCAACGACGAGAGCGCTTCAAGACACCATGCTACCCTCGCATATCAATTTAAACAAAAGCGAGGAGATATCGTTACCTCCTATCGGTTCCTCGACTACTAATAAGAGCTCGAGCTCTACAGATTTGAGGACATTGTCGACTGATAAATCACCGGTTCTCTTCAACGAGAGTTTATACAATTCGCGAAGCGGTTCCAATGGTCTGCCAGGAACAAGCTCTCTGGCTTCTGCTAGTGATCAACATACGACAGCCTTTAACAGTTTGTCGATTAGCGGTGGTTCCAAACGTGATGACGGCATTAGGTTGCCCTCAATCAAGTCGTTGACCACCAGCTCCACTGAGAAGTCATCGGAGTCTGCGGACACCGGTGACAAGGTTCCTAGTATATCGAAGTTGCTCTCGTGAGAGATGCAGTATGACAAACGTACAGGCAACTCAACGAATACACCTAATACCCGACTGCCTATGGATGTGAGCATGTTCAGTTGGTGTCATGAATAATCAACCTCCAACAAACTCATTAACATTCGTTTACAGTCTAATGACACCCCACCTACCGAAATGATAAGGTATGTCCAAACGTTCTTGGATTGCACACTGTGCATTTCACCTAATTATTCACGATCGGTCTCTTGTATTGTACCATAATACCAAAGTGTAAATTTGTAATATAAGTATCCTTCCAATTTGAAGAGGAATAGTATTAATAAATGTATAGTTCTACTTGTTGCGTTAATGATACTAATGGGACTAGTGCTTATATATATGTCATCTTTCCGGCTCCATGGCTTCAAACCCACGCCGCCTACACTTATTACGAAGTCATTTTGTCTTACTCTCAATATATTGATATCTACATTCTTCTATATACAACTATATTTATTGCTTGCTCATGTTTATCATGTCGTTTTCTCTCCTATGACAGGAGTTGTCGGCTTCTTCTTCTTCTTTTCATCAATTTGCTCAACCTCAACGCCATTTAATCCCTTCTCCTCCAATAGCTTCTCGATGTAGTCCTTGGCTTCATCACTGACATCACCTTGAACCAAAATCTCCTCCTTCTTCTCGGCATTCTTTATCACACTTGCACCGGTGGCAAACTTCGAAGCAAAAGTCTTCGACAACTTCTTCATATCGATATTGAAAACCTCCAATCCAGAGATCGAGATAATGTGCTTTCTACGGTTACGTTCAATACGCTTAATGAGCACCTTAGAAGCGAGCTTCTTCTGCAATTCTCTCTCCTGCTTAGCTTCTTCCTTCAATTGCTTCTTGGCAAGATCCTGAGAGATTTTCTCCTCTCTTTCAACAGACAACGTCGAAACCTTGGACGCAAGAGCGTCGTCGCTGTAGAGCTTCTCAAACATCTCAGGATGAGCTTCCTCAAGCCAGTCCTTACAACGCTTGATGGTGACACCAAACTCACAGTATTCTGGTGGGTAACTGCAAACTTCGCAGTAGATCAATTCCTTAGGTACGACTTCCGACATTTCACTTCCTCTAACGTCTTTTTTAGCTTTAATGGCTCTAAACAATGACAATCATCTCGTATTAAACACCTTTGAAACCTTTAAGAAATATTGAAAATTATCATATTGAGGTCACGTGATACATTTTGATGGAGAAATTTTAAATAATATGGTAGCGCTGAATGAAGGCATTCAGGTTCGAGAGGGGCCAAATTAGCGATGGTGAAGTGGTGTCTTTGGTGGGTGCCGTGTTACATGGTGCCAAGTCCGAAGTTATGGGACAAGAATTCGTGATTTTGCCGTCGCACTTATAGTAGCACCAAACCTCGTACAATTGGGCGATGCAAGTAGCGCTTGAACTTCAATGCTCGAAGGGCTAAATAGCACTCCATAGTACCACTGGCCAACGGTACAAAGGGTTAAAACACATACACGATATGGGCTTATACCTGACTAGTTCCCACATTAGCAACCCTTGGGGCCATTTTTAGTGTCTGTTTGTCACTTCGGGCCCCTTAATACCATATGGTTTATATCCTCCGTCTTGGTGTGGAGTCCTGAAAAGACGGGTGCATGTCCCCCGGAACTCGCTCTCACTGCAAATTTGGTTGCAATCCCTGCCCGAAAGTGTTGTTCCGGTCCCGTTGATGCCCTCGTAGCTTTCAACCATATACGGGTGCTCCTATATCTCTTTGCAAGTGCAAAATATAGCAATACAGACACCGGGGCTTGCGCTTAATAATACGCTAAGAAATACAGCTACCTTGGGTTCGGAAAATAAAGAAGTCCTCCACAATTTTGGTCTTTTGAACCGAACAAACTATGGACTAACCCCATGGCTGCTGGTTACGTCATCGCTACGAATATGGGTATGAGCGTATTTTTTGTATTGACAGTAATGAATTAATAATTATAAGAAGAATACTCTGATTTCCCAGAAAGATTTGGGGATTAAATAGTCTTTTTCCGTTTTAATGTTCTCATTGTTTTGCTCCTTCGTTCTATTTGATTCTCTAGTAATTGAAGTCCTCACAAACATTAAACGACCTCACTGGTCTGAAGTCTTCCAACTCTACACACTTCCATAGACTCTTTGTGAGCAATGTTTTGTCGTCCATAGTCTCGTAGATCTTGGACAAGTAGTACCAAACCTCGGAATTGTTGTGTCCATATGGCCAGCTCAATGAGTATTTCTCCAACAAATTCTTCAAACGAATTAAACCAGCATTAACATCCTTGCTTGAAATGAAAAGTGAATTGTCCTTGACATCGTCAATGATGAACAATTTGCAAAGTCCAAGCAATGTGTTCCCGTAGTCAACACGGTTGTATGGATCGTCTTTATTTATGATTTCAAGCGAACGCTCAAACTCCTGCAATGCAAGGAATTTACGGTTCTTTGATGTAAGATAGCCCAACAACGTGTAAGTCTTGATATTAGGTTCATAGGCTGACTCTGCCTCGACAATACACTGCTCACAATCTTCTAAAAGTCCTATCTTTAGGTAGATGCGTGCTGTCCACAACCAAAGGTCTTGGAGAATACGACGCTCGGGTTCACTAGACTCATTAGAAGAGTTTGAACTAGCTGTAATCGTGTTTCTCTTGGAAGAAGACGAAGGTGAAACTGAACTGGTAAATCCACCTCCGTTTCTACGAATGCTCTCACCAGAAGGACGTGCGCTGTTCTCGCCACTTCTTCCTCCATTGAAATCGTTGCTGGCCCCATTCAACTTCGAGAGTCTCTTAATTCTATCCACGCTCAAAAGTTTCTCCTTTATGTTAGCGGCGCCATTGTCAGAGCTGGCAGCTGTACCGTTGCCATTGACTTGAGGAGGAACTATCGTAGCTCCGGCCATGGCAGCTGCACCTGGCGACGGATCAATGACACTGGGTCTATGAGACCATTTATTAGTGACGGTTGATCTTCCATTGGAGGCATGCCCGTTTTTAGTGGCATTGTCCAAAGAGTCAAAGTGTACGTCAAACAACTCATGGTACAAGACAAACACTTCTGAAAGGTACTCTAACGTGTACAGAACACCGTGGATCAGCTCGTAGATGGCCATCTGAGTCATCTTCAATTGCAAAATTTCGTATTTTACTTCAGTTGATAACTTAATATCCTTTTGGCGAAATTTCTGCATGTACAAACCAGCAATATTTAAGGCGTTGTTCGCAAATTTCTCTGGCTCTGACAAAGGGCGCTCTTTTATGTGAATGCTGGCACCATTTTTACCATTTTCATCATCTCCAAGCACACTGCCATCTTCAGATAACTCTTCAATAGCATTATTGCGGAAACTGAAACCGTTTGCTACTGCTGCCTCGTCGTCTGAGGGGCGGTCTTCTTCGTCTGATGGTGATCCTGGTAATCTCTGTGGAACTGGAGGTAAATCTGAATCTGGATCATTAGCTTGGAAGGAACTGAGAAGTAATACTAATAAATTCCATGTCTTGAAGGATTCTGGGTACTTTTTGAGGATAAACTTCGCCAATCTGAGTGCTTCTTTCAAGTACTTGGAGTGCGCCAAAGCTAAAGCATAGCTGAAGAGATATTGCTCGCTTCCAGTCGAGTTTATAATCAATGCATTCTTATAGTACTTTATCAAGTAGGAAATATTCTCTTCCAAAGCAATTTCGCTGGACGATTTATATATCGATAAATAGTAGTAGAAATATCCCAAGGAGTACCAGGCTCTCGATACAATTTGAACAAATTGGGACTTATCGGACTGTAAAACGTTTACATTGTATTTCAAGTACAAGAAAGACAATGGGCTCACATCGTCGCCTTCCCTGTCGTAAGTCAAATTCACGAAGACGGACAATTTGTTCAAATATTCAAGCAACTGCTCACTGAATTGTCTAAGGTTCGTAATCACTGTGTCTTCCTTAGTATACTTGAAGCGCTCCGATGATTTGTTCACAATAGAGTTCAATGGATTGAAGCTTATAATACAGTTAGCGTACACATCAATGGTAGACAAAAGATCTTCAATAACTCCACCTGTTTGCTCTTCGTTCTTCTCTTCGTAGGCAATATATGTTTTAAATGCAGCGAGTGCCTCGTCATACTCCTTCAAGTCAATCAATGTCGAGACGAAGTTTGCAACTATGGTCTCACTTTGGAAGGATTTCGTTGTCAGGTTGATAAGAAACTTCTTCGACGAAGAGGGCTTCAATACCGATCTGTGGAATGGCACATAACTGAGAGACTGGTATAAGTTGTCAACATAATCGGTGAGTTCGTCGTTTGATGAAGCAGCGTCTGGAAATTTGCCTTTGCTGCCAAGACGGCCCTCCAATTCCAGAGCAAGGTAGGCAGCGAATTCAGGCTTGAAGCTTGAATTGACAAGTCTGCTGCTTTCTGGTCTCAAAAGGAATGTACAGTAACGTATTATCGAAAGTTTATTGTCGAAGAACTTCTGGTTCTTAACTCCCTGGAACGATAGTGGTGTGACACCATTGTCTGTCAAGCGGTTGGTCAAGCGAGAGAAGAGCAACGAAAGCCAGTATTGACCTCCAACTTCTGACTTCTTGAACGGAACCTGTGCTTGAAGCAAGTAGTCGATCCACACGTAGTATGCATTCTTGACGCTGGTGAAGCCCATTAAGACGTGATATCTACATGCGAGATAGTGAATAAAGTCATTTTGGTGCTTTGATTGAGACTCACTTGGAGTGAACTTAACAGGTACAGGCACAGACTTCATAATCTGGGCCATTTCGTCAACTTGTGAGTTCAAGTAGTACAAATGAGCCATCAAGATGGAGTAATAAAGCTTTTCATCGTACGAGTTTGTAGAATTGTTGTAATTAAGAGTGATGGAATGAACGTAGTTGATGAGCTGAGTTAATTTCTCTCGTGACGAGGTCTTTCCTTGAAGCTCGAGTACTTTTGCTGTCATGAACTCATTCTTGTTGAACTCGTTCTGGATGAGGAGCTGTAGCTGGTAATCGATGAAGATAAGTTGCTGGAAAAAGTCCTGAGACTCTTGGAACTCAAGCACGTTTTTGGGAAAACAACCGAGGTTGAGTGTTCTGATGTAGACGTCGTTGATGGAGTCTTCGATGTGCATTTTGGTGACGACGGTAGAAACGACTGATATTGGGGGTGATATTAACGGTTTTCAGGTGAAATAACCGGCACGGTAGTTAGATCTAATTGTAAGGAAAGCAAAGATAGTAATAACAACGATGGTAACGAAGAAAATAGCCGAATCGTAGCGAAATACGGATTTTCCAGCAGTATTAAATACACTAAAAACCTGTAAACGAATCAACAAAAGCGACAGCTCAATGCAAAATGGTGGAATAGCTGCGATTCTACGACTTCAAAGACCACGACACTGTTCTGGCGGATGACTTGAACCGTTTTATCGGATTTTTGGCTCGTTTTGCTCGCCAATTCTATGGGCTTGATACTATCACTTCTTCCAGTGAAATTCCTCTGGTAGCGAACTGAGAACACTGGCTATACGGTCAACACTCGGCAGGTTTCTGGCGTGGAAACTCGTTCTAACTTGCACTAGTAGTACTGGCGGCGCCCGGATCCTCTATAACCTACTTTGAAACCGTTTTTGTCTCGAGATTTCTTTCCAATCTGCTGTTTAGAGAAGAAAACCTTCTTCTTTTCATCTCCACATTGGCGGTTCAGGCATTTTGAAAATTGGCGACGACATTTCCCCGGTGTGAGGTGGTAGCGCCGAGGAGTGGGGGTATAACGGTGGAGTGGAGGTGGTGGTGGAAGTGGTTGCAACAGGCCAGTTCATGATTTTGCTGGGTGTTGGATTCTTGGTATGTTCCTTTAAGGGTATGGAGAATTAGTTGTTTAGGTGGTTACGTGTTTACTTGCTTTGTTGTTTGGTTGTTTACGTGTTTACTGCCAGCTGCCGTGCGCTGTTCATCTCTTATACTACGAATCTACAACTATTCAGACGAAATAAGACTCAAATGCCAGTTGTGTGTTGATGAAGCGACTGCTACTTCGAACTACACCCCTGGGCAGCCACCCTATCGACAAAAAGCCCATTTTTCACCGCCTCCAGCCTATTCGCTCCCTCTCTGTTTCACCTTTTGCACCATCTCTGTCCATTTTGCACCCTTTCCGTATGATTTTATCACCCACAAACACCCTTTCCGTATGACTGTATTACCAACCAACACCCATTCGCAGCCCCACCTCCCACGGTTAACCACTCTCAGCGACTCTCACAGGCTGATAACGTCTAAAAGTGTCAGCTAAAATGTCGGCACACCGTGCTATTTCACGGCCATTTATCACATGTGCTGGTGGAACGGAATCTCCTTTTACGGTAATATTTGGGGTAGCGAACCACAGGCAGGTGTGCAGTGGACGAGAACTTGGCTGGTGTCAGATTGTAGGAAACAACAGGGCAGGTTTCCCCGGTGAGAATGGTTCCTCGAGTTCTTGGGTGGTGGTTCAAGGAAAACACAAGACAATGGCTCGGTATTATCATTGGAGTGGGTGGAGATTGGAAAACACCCGAGATAATGTGATATTCTCACGGTGCGGTCCTAGACCATGGCAGGTGCTTATCGTTATCGCTTCTGAAAATGCTTGCAAAAAGCTTCTCCGCACTTCCCAAACGGATCCTGGGACCTTCTGGTTTAGGCATTGTAGCGTAATTATAAGGTTCACAATGGTCGGTATGTACAAAAACACCTCTTTCTCTCGTGGAATGACTCTCAATCAGCTTCCCCAGACTTTACCCCTTGCGACTTTCTGGTTTCTTCATACAAACACTGATAGACATCCCGTATATTTAGTTGGAAGGGCTGATTCCATGTTGATATATTATTACGAATCAGCCGACTCGTTATTATCTACATCAGAATAACTCCGTGAAAGAGTACAAAAGTGAAAATACACACTGAAGGGTGGGGTGAGCTTCGTTGCACCAATGAAGTGGTAGTGAATTGCACTTTAAAGGTCACTCTTCTGTCTCTCAACACCTCTCGAAAACTCTATATAAACCTGGAAGATCGGCTATTTGAACCACGTCCAGAAATAAACTCTTTGGAGCGAGAAACCGACTCTTAATCTCGGGGAAAAGTACGTGCTCTAAAGCATAGTCAAGAGCCTCTCTAGATTCCTTATCTAGTGAATTGGTGCTTGCGTTCACTGATATTGGCTCGGGGAGATACAATAGAGCAATTTGTTGCATTATTCCTCGAAGACATTCTTTTTCATCTTCATAGTTTATGCATTCTCCCAAGCGATATAAGAAGTAGGGCAATTTTGCGTATATCGGCTTCACATCTCTGAGAATCATAGGTAATGACTTGAGACAATAGACTCCGTCATCGTTGGTTCCCACCAAAATTCTGAAATACTCCTCATACATATCCTTCATCTCTACTATTCTCTCGATGATAGCTTCCTTCTCCTTTAGAGTTTTCCCCTCCTCAATATTTGAATAGATCGGTTCTAGCAAATCCTGTAAGGGTATACTTTCCGATAACGTGAGGTCACCATAGTTGCAAAACTCAGAAAGACACACTTGGTAGTAGAATTCGTACAATAAAGAGGAGTAGTCGCATAAGAAGAGCTTTATATCATATTGAAAACAACAAAGGCGTCTGCTCTCATCGACAATCCCGACGTATACTGCATTGTTGAAGATGTTGGTCAATGGTTTATGTACTTCTTCATTCACATCCTTCTTCAAAGCTTTGATACTTTCTAAATTTACCTTGACACTTGACCGTTGACTCGATACCGGTACTACCAGAGGAGCCAGCGATTCAGTTCTGTCGCTTGAAATACTTTTCGAGCTTCCTCCATACGAATCATCGTCATCTCCTTCGCTCTCATCTTCAATCTCCTCTGGTTGCGAAAAGTCTTCTTTCAAATTTCGTGAATACCGTTTTCTTGTTTGTTCAGCTAGAAATGGTGTAAGCTTCGTTTGCATAGCATCAACTCTTACCAATTTGTTTTCTTGTCTATATTTCTTCACAGCCACATCGGATAAAGGAGAAAACTCGTCGGTTGGTCTTTTCGCAGTGCCCGTGTTACTCAAGACTGTCTGAGTCTTGAACTTTCGAGACTTGTCTACATTGGATAGCACCAAGTGTACCTTATCTACGATCAATTCTATAATCTCATCTTCATGCAAAAATCGAACTTCTCTCTTAGTTGGGTGAATGTTGACGTCGACACTCTGAGGGTCGATCTCAAGACTCAAGTAAATGAACGGATGTGATCCCTTTGGCAAAAAGAACTGGAATACCGAACTGATAGCTCTTTTCAACGGGTCACAAGCGACTAATCTGTTATTGATAAAGAAGACAGGCTGTACCTTCTTCTTGTTATCGTAGCTCGAACTAGTTATTGCTCCCTTGACTTTTATCAAACCGTACTTATCCTTCGCTGATTCACCATCTTCTTTCTTCTCGTCGCCGTCCAAAGCTACATCCAACAATTCGTTTGCTATCGACGTTCCGAATACTACTCTGATCCGTTCCTTCAAGGGCAAGTTAGGTCTCGTAGACAATATTTGATACGACTCTCCGAACTTTTTGCAATTAAAGCCTACACCCTCAGAATGGACGGCGTATCGTCCTATCACGTCCAATATCTTTGAAAATTCTTCGCTCTTTGATCTCAATGCCTTGAGTCTTGACGGTATGTTGTAGAACAAGTCCTCTACTATTATCTGAGTCCCGTCCTTGCCTGCTATTGGTTTGGGCTCTACATTTGTTGTCGTTGATTTGAAATTTGGTGATGCCAATTGGCCATTGTAGTAATGGGCTTTATATGCCAATTGTGAGTCAGCAGTTTTGGTCACGACAGAGAGACGTGATATGTGTGATATACTGGCTAGAGCCTCACCTCTGAACCCGTAGGTCATTATCGATTCCAAGTCCTCGAACTTGGCCAACTTGGAGGTTGCAAAACGCTCACAGAGAAGCGGTAGATCTTCACGATTGATGCCATGACCGTTATCAGTGATCTGCAATAGCTTCATTCCTCCGTCTTTGACGAGGATTTCTATGGACGTAGCTTTGGCGTCGATGGAGTTTTCTAGCATCTCCTTTAATGCATTGGCCGGCTGGATGATGATTTCACCGGCGGCAATCTTGTTGATGACGGAGTCGTCGAGCTTTCGTATGGATGCTGGCGGTTGGTCCATGGTAGGGAGTGAAGCAAGCGGTTTGTGGTGGATGAAGATGCAATGGAAGGTAGTAATGGGTATGGTGTATGTAGCAATACTAAGTTGTCTAGCTAATTTTAATTGAGTTCTGGATCAGCAATGTAACAAAGATTGTAAATGTCAACTCAGAATCAATGTTAACAGAATGTCATCAACGTGTATAAGTACCAATTATAGGAGTAACAACTGGGAAGTGAAGAAACGAAGATGTAAGAAAGACTGTAACCAGCTCACAAATTAATTTAACAAATCGAATTGACAATTAATGTAAGAAATCAAACTAACAAATCAAGCTAACAAATTATACTTAACAAACCAAATTATCAAATCAATTTTAAAAAATCAAATTATCTAATAAAGCTAACAACTCGAATTAAGAATTAATATAACAATTCAAGTTAACAATTAACAATTAAATCAAGTTAACAAATCAACAATCAATTCAATAAAGCTAACCAACGCACTTATCAATGCGAAAAAGAAAGGAACCAGAACCGAAAAACTACCAACCAACAGAACGTCAAATGTCAAATGTCAGACTCAAACGTCAAGCGAGCAAGAAGTAACGACTCGCTTCGAATGAGTAGAACTACACGTCATGTGAGACAACCAACGCGTAGTATACGATGAGTAGTCAAGAGTAGTCAAAAGAAGTGAGTCAAGAGCAGATCAACGATGAGTAGGGTTGTGGTCATGTAGAAGAACTATCGACACTCATCGTATTCATTAGAACGTAGATCATGAACATAGAACATAGATCATAAAGAACAGAAAGTCAGAACGTAGAGCTATAGAATATAGAATACAGAATATAGAACCATAGAACACAGTTACCATAGAACACTCATCATAAAACATAAACACAGATCTATAACCAACAACCAATTACACAACTTCTCTTCCCGTTACAGCTAGAGCCTTTAGAATTGTGAAGTCACAGCATCTTCTCAATACCCAAAGTGTTCTATTCCATCATCACCGTTCATTTCTCATTACTTCGCTTCTACAAACATCACCAAACCTCACTACACGTCATTGTGCTCTTCATCACATCGATAAAGACGCGACGCGTTTAGAGGCACTACGGGCACTGCAATACCACGATACTGACACACTGCGAGAACCATCGCCAATAGTCAGAGTCACATACCTCCACGAAGCAGCATTACCTTCACAACTCTTCGATTCATGAAAAGATTGTATCCACCAACAACACAAATCAGCAGAATACAAAGAATTCTCATCTCACTCATCCGATAAGAATTGCGCTCTTGTTGAAGTGAAAAATTATCTACTGATACGTCTTTGGAAGCAGTGGTAGTACGGGAATCTCGGTAGATATCCGTTTATACGCCTTTATATACATTGGCATAGATAGCCCTGTACAAGTCAAAAGTGCAGAGCAATCTTCTGGTAATCGGGTTCAACAAGAAAGTCCAGAAAGTACTCAATCCGAGAGCTTCTTGTAGATCAAGTTTACTCTTGTAAATCACCAATACATCGAATCATTTCATTGATCTGGTGTTTCACATCAGAAGTCATTGCAAGGCATCAACAGCCTCATAACATCAACAACAACAGATCGTACATCCAATTTCCATCGTCATCCAATTTCACATCATTCATAAGTATCATCATCATCATCCCATCTTACTGATCCTGCCCTACTCACCGCCACAATTCTCATCATAATGTCAGACGAAGACCATTCTCCAATCGCAAACCCGTCCACATCAAACCCGTCTCCAGACACATCCAACAGCGTCGAGTCATCCGATGACAATCATATCCGTAAAATGCCCAAGATGTCCCGAGAAGAACACCTTCATGATTATGAGAAGCTTCGTACGAAGTTGAGGACAAAGTTCTCCGAAGCAAATAAAGGATCTGCCTCTGGAATCGTGTTGGAGCAGATCAATGACTTAAGGTCTTTATATGGACGTGTCCAGAAGGAGAAGAATAGAGATACAAAGATCCACCTCACCGATTCTGAAGCCTTCAAGGAAACATCAGACTTCGCTGCAACTAATGCAAGAAACCTCAAGTTCACTGGTTCAGGATTAGCCCTTGAACTGAAGGAGTTCATAGCAAGAGTGAAAACGTATGCCAGAACTAACGATGCAAACGGACCAGAGAACGATGGATCTGAAGATGGTGAATACCAACAGTCAACCCTGACCGAAGAAGACGAAGATGAGGGCTTGACGAGACAAGAAGAAATCTTCAACCAGGTGAATTGGTTGAAGTTAGGAGCATTATATCATCAAGTTAGCAGGCGGGCCATCCTGATAGATTTTTTGAATGGACCGTTATCCACAGAGAGAAAGAGGCAAGGACCAAGAATAAGAAATATCGATGACACATCCTCAGCTACGCTGACAACAGCTCGTCAAGTCAGAGCGGAAGATATAGCTACCGATGAAGAGCAGAATACAGCATACATGGTGAGAAGCGTTTACAACACGTTCTTAGAGAAAGAAGAAGAAAAAGGAGTAAATTTCTTTGTATTCTTCATCAATCCGAACTCATTTGCCCAATCAGTGGAGAACCTCTTCTTCACCAGTTTCTTAATCAAGGACGGAAGGTTGAAGTTGTATCTTGGCCAAGACAATATACCGATGGTTCAAGATGTTTCTCCTGAAGAACGTGAAGAGGCCCGTCAAAGAGCTAGTAATGTTGAAACTAGTCATCATATTGCAACCCTCAACTACGGAACATGGAAGGATTTGATTGAAACTTTCAATATCACGGATGCCTTCTTGGGCAATAGAGACGAGGAAGAGGACGTGATTCCAGAAGAGGATCTCGAGCAATCTCTGGATGAAGAGGTCAATATAGATATATCCAAAGCAGAGGCTTCTTCGAGTGAGTTAGAAGAGTTTGAAGATGCCAATGATGAACTTGAAGATTAGATTCGGAAGCGAACATGCTTGCGGTTCTCAACTATGTAATAATATATTAATAATAAGACCTAATGTTAAGATCATAAGTGTTTGTACATGAAATTCGTTCTATAAACAAGTATTTACAAGAAGTTCTATATGCGTGTTAGAATTTACAAACCTTCTTGAACTCTTCTTCGTCGACTTTTATCCATCCGTCGACATCAAGTAATTCGTTCATGGGCCATTTTCGGATAGGAGTAATGCTCAAGTCTGATTTAACTCTCAACTTCTCGAAGATCTCTATACCAGCAACTCCAATCATTACTGCATTGTCCGTACAAAGGGAGAGGTCTGGAAAGTGGAAGGTTAAATTATTGTTACTTTTTAGAGCGTCTTTATAGCTAAGCTCCGAACTCAACTTTTCTCTTAACCGTCTGTTGGCAGCTACACCTCCAGAGCAGATAAAGTCCTTGATACCTACGAACTTTCCATCTGCATTTCTGTAGGCACTTCTATCCAAACCATGCCTCTGAAACGCCACATTGATACGATCGATAATGTGGTTAAAGACCGTCTCTTGGGTTTTATATGCTATCATTTTATTAGTTTTGTCGTCAAATGGTTCGTTGTTTCTATAATGAATTCTGTATGATTGAATGGAGCTCAAGAATTGAGCAAATGAAAATTGGATATGCTTTGGTACTCGCCCTGTTCCAGGGCCCTTAAAAGGCATCTTTAATTTGAAGTTGTATTCGTTAGCTCTCGTCTCCACGTCTATGGCATGAAACTCGTCTTTGAGTTCACTAGGGAACTCATTTATGTATTTTTCAAGCTCTTTTCCAAGCATATTACCGTAGAGGCCCAATTCTCTTGCACATTTATCAAGAGAGTCTCCAACTGCGATATCATTTACATTAACAATGATTTCATGCTCTGATATTGACTTCAGCAATATCAACATCGTGTGGCCTCCGCTGCAGAGTAGACTCAAGAATGGGTACTCTGGTGCTGGAACCTCTGGCTGCTCTGACTTTGGAAGTTGTGCTATCAATAAATGGCCCAACATATGATGTACACCTATTAAAGGAACATCCCAAGCTACGGAGAGTCCTTTTGCGAACTGGGTACTCGAACACAACGATCCTGTCATACCTGGTCCTCTTGTAACACATATCAAGTCCGGTGGGTTCTGGGAACTCAAGTTGTGGCGTTTGCAAAGATCTGACACTAAAGTGCCAATGGTTGCAAGATGGAAGTCATAAGCTGCTGTGGGCAAGATACCCCCTACGTCTGCTGAATTTAGAGTCTTTTTGACTTGTTCTATTATGCGTGGTGGCTCATTCGGCAGAAATCGGTCCAACAACGCTACACATGAATCGTCACACGAGGATTCTATTGCTAGGACCTTGTATGACCTTCTCGATTGTATAGAAAGGGTAGAAGATAAGCACTGTAGGCTCTGTATATCTCGTAAGCTCTGCGCTTTTTGAATTCTCGGTATACCTCGCACACCGCGCTTCAATACTGCTCCTCGGATCATATCATATTCTTCTTCCTACAGTGGTGGATAGAGTCCTTTCTTTACCGGTTTCTCCAGCTTTTATTACAAAATTCACCGGTTTAAATTTTTCTATATGGTAATTCCGGGGAAATGTGGTCACGTGCTTTTCTTGAATTCTTCCCGTAAGTAGCTTCAGTTTGATAGATGGCGGCCGGAAGATGATCTTTGACTCGTGGTGTGTTGGACAACTTTGAAAGAATTGGAACTGTTTCTTGGGTGCATGTCATGATAGTGGTTCTTCTTTCCCGTCAGGACCTGTATATTTTTCCCCTTTCCCCTTATCACCCATCACGTATTGTGCCATCGGAAAAGCGCATTAAACCCGTTTTGCATCAAAACGCATCGCAACAGAGAGGAAGAAAGACAGTAAACATATACTATTTTTAAACCGGACCAAAATGTCTGATATCTCCCTAGACCTTTATCTTCATCGAGGAACTATCACTATCTCCACCATGGGAATAGAACTCTCCCTTTCTCCACTTCGTTCCCCTTCCCCAACTCACGTCAAACCCGTCTTTTCTTGCCTTTTAGGGATACCTGCACACAGAAACCTCGGATTCTGGAAAATTTCGGACGAGAAAATTCATCAAATGAGAGGTCCCAAAATGGGTTTCTCAAAAGGATTGGTTGTGTTATAGTTCGTCTAGATTACGTTCCAGTGGTATTGAGAGCACGAAATTAGCGCCATTAGGTTGACACAGTCGCTTGGTATAATATTACGAATTTTCAGAGCTTGAAATTTCGACTTGTGTGAGAAGAACTAGCCTAGAGATAAGGGAACCGTTTTGAAAATTGCAGACAGCGGCTACTGTAGATCCCTTCTATATCCACAGTTCGTAGTTCAAATTGGTTGCAATCCGCTTGCAGACGACTAGGAATCACTGGAATCATACCCTGAAAATCTCATTTCATTTCCATGAAAATTCACTTAGAGTAGTATAGATTTTTGTATCGTTAGATCGTCGTATTCAGTGCTACACATCGCGAACTCATAGAGTGGTACTCATATTTGACTTATAGAGAGACATACAGCCATAAAGTTAGATACATTTAGAGCGAAGTGGACTGTCAAAGTGCCAGCCATATATACAACACGCCAAAATATCAAGAATTCTGGAAAATACCGTATTCGGTTCACATCATTAACTCAACATGACACAGGTATTTACGTCATCGACGATACCGTTGAGTTTTGGTCCTAACCACGAACCAGGACCATGGCACAAGGGATCTCCGCCACCTCAGAGTACTCCTGAGGAATTCACTATCATAGACCAAGCATCGCCCATATTAAACTGTATGCTTGCAGGAGGTTTCGGTGGGGTGGTAGGAGACACATCCATGCATTCATTGGACACAGTCAAGACCAGACAACAAGGCCTTCTGCATAACCTCAAGTACAAAAACATGATACCAGCATATAGAACTATCTTGAAAGAAGAGGGTTTCTTTCGTGGATTATACGGAGGATATACACCAGCAATCTTGGGTTCTTTCCCTTCAACGGCTGCATTCTTTGGAACTTATGAATATACTAAGAGAAAGCTCATCAATGAATACAACTTGAACGAGACTTTCTCTTACTTTGTAGCGGGTGTGCTAGGAGATTTGGCCTCCAGTATATTCTACGTTCCTTCTGAAGTGTTGAAAACAAGATTGCAATTGCAAGGTAAGTTCAACAATCCTTTCACCAAGGAATGTGGCTACAATTATAAGGGTTTAGGAGATGCCGTAGTCTCCATTGCCAAGAAGGAGGGCCCATCGACTTTCATATTTGGTTATAAGGAAACCTTATTCAGAGACTTGCCATTTAGTGCTTTGCAATTTGCATTCTACGAGCGCTTCAGACAACTAGCTATCTTCTACAACAAGTCCAGCGATTTACCTGTCTCATTAGAGCTCTTAACTGGTGCAGCAGCCGGTGGATTGGCTGGAACATTAACCACGCCATTGGATGTCATAAAAACCAGAATTCAAACAGCAACAAACCCTGCCGAATTGGCAGATACCACAGCCATAAAGAATGTTAAAAATCCACTAGTCAATTTCATGGCTAGATCATCTACATTCAATGCATTACTCTCCATATACAAGCATGAAGGCATACTTGGAGCCTTTTCTGGTGTCGGTCCAAGATTCATTTGGACAGGTATACAGAGTTCCATTATGCTATTGTTGTACCAAGTATCCTTGAAGAAACTTGATGCGATGCTTGGAACGGAAGAAGACTCCAGTGCCTTCAAGGCTTAATCGCCATTGCATATTCCTCCTTTAAACAACTTGTAAATTAGAACTTAGACATGAGTTATGTTTTATGTTTTTCCCACCCTTTGTACATATGATATAGACAATTAATATAATTCAGGATCGCTCATTGAGCCACTTATTGATATCAATTCCTTCCAGGGCTATTAGTAGGTTAAAAGAGCAGGTTGTTGTAAGATGTCCATAGTTTCTATAATTTCTCCCGAGGCTAATTGCCATATACTTAGTGTGTCATTAGAGCTTCTTGACAAGGGGTGGAGATAAGCTACAATACTTCTTCTTGCTTTGCTACCATCAACGAATACCATGAAATTTGCGGCAATAGGAATTCGGCTTTCACACCCGAATGATAGCAGGAGGGAGATCATTTGAGTGCTCCAACAGTCCCGGCAATGAAAACCCTCTTGATATAGCATATCAGGTTCTGTCTCGCATAGAATACCAATGGCTGCAATTATACTTACTAGTCTTAGTATAGGAAATAGCCGTACGCTTCGCATGGCACACGGAGAAATAGAACACTGAACATGAAACCACAGAACACCCTAGAACAGCGCTTTATTTACAGACAAGCATGAAACACACAATGGAACAGGCTTCAATTGAAAGCGGAAGTCAATAGCCATCGTAATGGAATACAACTTAAGAAGACTAGTAAGTATAATTGCACCCGTACCGCCTTATTATTTCATATGAGAACATGAGATTTGCAGCCATGGGATGATCATCATCGTCATTTGCAGCTGAAAGGTTATGTTTCGGCCGTAGACGTTAATGAGTTTGGATTCCGTTAAAAAAACGGGAATTGTCTCCTGACTGCTTAATGATGTATGTATTAACAGGTCATACACATCTTTATTGGTTGTGTGCTCACCTCTGCCATGCTTGTTTTGCCCTTCTGGTCAACCTCGGTCAATTCAAGCCAGCCAAGTGCTATGTTTGGGCACACAATTCGCAACTTTCACCCATGTAGACTGTTACTTCTCTCTTTGGAGTCCAGCTCGTATCTTACTGGTAAATATAGCATTCGTATCTCTCCCAATTCGCGGTCTTTCACTCTTACCAAGCCCACCATTGTAGTCCCCATGCTCTGAATTTGCAGCTATTGCTTATTATCCTCGGATGACTTTGTGTTGCGGCACGGGTCTATTCCTATCTCATGGTAACGTTAAATACGCACGGAGGGTTATCTTAACTATGGAACTGATGGTTACAGTGTTGAATGGATTTGTTTATGGCACCATTATCCTGAATACGCTTCATTCTTCGTCCTTGGTCCATAAGTTACACCAGGTCAGTTCCCATTCTCCAACGGCGATTTTTGGCGAGTTTTCTCATATCCGGAGCTGACACAGACTTCCCTCCGACTTCTTCTCTTTCACGCCCGTTCTCTGCAGCTTCGGATTTCATTTTGCTCCTCGGTCTGCGCTTTTCTATTTTCTACCCCACAGAATAGAAAGCTATAGACAGACCAGGGTGTGAAAACCTATATATATGGAATAAGGTCCAGGGAAAAAAGTTGTGTGTAGTTAGAGTTGTAGTGATAACGTGAAAAAACAACGAAAAAGTTGATTGTCATTTTTGTTATCTTCATTCTTCGTAGTAGTGAAAAGCTGAAAGGAACACTGTCTTTATTGGATATTGATTACTGTTAGCTTCTTGTACCTTCTTGCTGGATTATTATTCATTCAATCGCAATAACCACTATACACTTTCACCAACATGGTAAACACCTTAGACGCATCGTACACCACCAGCAGTTCCTGGAAACCAGACCTTTTCAAGGGTAAGGTTGTGTTTGTCACCGGAGGAGCAGGCTCCATTTGTAGAGTCCAAACTGAGGCCATGGTGTTGTTGGGAGCCAACGCCGCCATTCTTGGAAGAAACGTTGAAAAGACCGAGCAGGCCGCCAAGGAGATTGAGTCGTTAAGACCAAGTGCTAAGGTCGTTGGAATCGGAGCTGTTGACGTCCGTGACGTCCATTCCATCGTAAAAGCCGTCGAGACTACTGTCAAGGAATTGGGCAGAATCGATTTCGTTATTGCCGGTGCAGCTGGTAACTTCTTGTCTGACTTCAGCAACTTGTCCAGTAATGCTTTCAAGACTGTCGTTTCCATCGATTTGTTGGGATCTTACAATACCGCAAAGGCCACATTCCAAGAATTGAGGAAGACCAAGGGTGCCCTTTTGTTCGTCTCTGCCACTTTGCACTACACTGGTTTACCAATGCAAATCCATGTTAGTGCTGCTAAGGCCGGTGTGGACGCTTTGTCCAACGCATTGGCCGTCGAATTGGGTCCATTGGGTATCCGTTCTAACTGTATTGCCCCAGGTATGATCAGTGGTACTGAGGGTTTCGACAGATTGTCCAACCCAGACAAGGAATTGAAGGATTCCATTCCATTGCAAAGATTGGGTAAGAAGCAAGACATCGCTGATTCCACCGTTTATTTATTCTCCCCAGCTGCCAGCTACGTCACCGGTACCATCGAAGTTGTTGACGGTGCAGCTTGGCACATAGGTAACTACTTGGGTGATCTTTATCCAAGTCTCTGTATCAATTTGAATGGAGAGGGAGAACCTAAGTTGTAAGTGAAGTGGACTTCCACTTGTGTTTATGATTGCAATGCAATCCTCAGGATTGTATTTAGATAGATAGTATTGAAATGCGGTTAATAATGAACTTATTTATCGGTTATGAGAGTTGTAGATGCGTAAATCGTGTTTAAGCTTAGGATATCTATTGGAATTACTGTTCTTTTCATTATCTACATGATCATAGGACAGTTCTTACTCTCTGTCTTTCAGGCTGAGAGTTTCTGTGGTAACAGAATATTAGCTCAATTAAAACGGCAGTACAAAGACATCCTTAAGTTCAGATCCCCCTTACATGGGAAGTATTAAAAGCGTTCACAGTTATATTTGTTCACATATTGAACAGTTCTTCAGCCCATTCTTCATGCAACTATAGTAAGACATCCAGTTCAGATCAGGTAAAATCGGAACTACTCGTTCCCATTCTTCACATATTCATCAAAGTGTGACATAACTAACATCGACCTTAACCTAAATAGCCCACTTTCTCGATGATTTCCCTCCTCTTGGATTGATTCTCTGTCTCCTTCCATACCTTCATTAGCCCTCCGGATAAATCATTTATTTGCAGCTGCGACACTAGAAATATTATCTAAGGCAGCACCAACCTTATTTATTGTACGCTGTGGGAGTTGCAAATCACCTTTTACGGCCAATAGAAACACAAGCAAAACCTCATTTGAATTCCAAAAAACTCGCATTTCTACTTACCCCACTGGTAATCCACCTACCCCGAAATATACTATCTCCTGAAGAATCTCTACAGCCCAAATATCCACCTTCTCCATATATACCATGCTTCCCACAATCACATACTCCTGCATCCACAATATCCCAAAATAAAGCCTTGTACAATTTCAGCTGTATGTAGTACATCCTATTTCTGGGAGATTTCTCCTGTACACAGTACCCCTATACTGAATTTGTGATATCCAATTCCCATTCTCTATCGATGAATAGATATTCTTTTTCATGGCTAGCAGTCAATTCGGTTACTTCTCCGTAGCTTCTGTCGGCGTCAAACACTTCTGAAACTTCAACCATGTTCCCAGGCTCAGGAAGACATTCCTACAACGGCAACAACAACGGTCCTCCTCCGCAGGGCCAAGGTGGCTACTATGGTCCTCCCCAAGGTCCTCCACCATCTGGGTACAGCAGTTACGGACCTCCACAAGGTCCTCCACCTCAACAGTACCAACAACAGTATCAGCAGCCTCCGCAGCAGGGTTACTCGAGACCGCTGGCTCCTCCTCCCCAGAATCAGCAAAGCTACGGGCTGCAGAGTCAGTATGCCCGTCCAACGGGCCCTCCACCAACGGCTCCACAGAGCTTTGGCCAAAACACCAACTTCACTTTCCAGTATTCGAACTGTTCAGGACGTAAGAAGGCGCTTTTGGTCGGTATCAACTACTTCGGGTCGCAAAACGAATTGCACGGTTGCGTGAACGATGTCAAGAACATGAGTACGTTCTTGGTCGAAAGATGGGGTTACAAATGGGAGGATATTGTCATCTTGACCGATGACCAGAGAGATATCCAAAGAGTCCCTACCAAGGACAACATATTTCGTGCCATGCAATGGTTGGTCAAAGATGCCAGACCAAACGATTCGTTGGTGTTCCACTACTCCGGTCATGGAGGTACTACCAAGGATTTGGATGGAGACGAAGAAAGTGGTATGGACGACGTTATTTACCCAGTGGACTTCCAACAAGTTGGCCACATTGTAGACGATGATATGCATGCAATTATGGTTAGGCCATTGCCACCTGGATGTAGATTGACCGCATTATACGATTCGTGTCATTCTGGTACCGCATTGGACTTGCCATATGTCTACTCGACCAAGGGTGTTGTGAAGGAGCCTAATTTATTGAAGGATGCTGGAGGTGATGCTTTGTCAGCTATCATGGCTTATGAGACTGGTAATATTGGTGGAGCCATCTCATCCCTTACTGGTTTAGTCAAGAAGGTCGCTCGTCTGGGTGGTGGAAACCAAGACGAAATAAGGAAGTTGAAGACTTCTCCTGCCGATGTGATCTCGATTTCTGGTTGTAAGGATGACCAAACTTCTGCTGATGCAAAGGAAAATGGACGTGCTACTGGTGCTATGTCGTGGTCATTCATCAAGGTATTGACCGAATTGCCAAACCAGTCGTACTTATCGTTGTTGAACAACATGAGAACTATATTGGCACAGAAGTACTCTCAGAAACCACAACTCAGTTGTTCTCATCCTCAGGACATGAACATCAAGTTCATCTTGTAGGTTATCTGATCACATTGTAACAGGAATAATGGCACATTGTGGGTTCGAACGTGAACTAGATAATGTAGATAGTGTACACTAGTACGAGGTACATACATGAGTTTTAATACGATGATTACTTTATATCTAGAGCAGCTGTAGTAGATGTATTCTTTGATCCACTATGACTTTTTGATCAAGCGATTTGTCCAGTATTTGTTGACAAATACGTCCTAGAAGCGATACCCTTGGGTTCATATTGGATAGAGCTAAGAATTAGTACATTACTCGTCAGATTACAGGCTAACAGTCCTAGTACGTAATGGTCGAACCACCACATCGCCCAGTTCCACGGGAGTTGCGATCTACATCTCATACTAGTATACATATAGCAACATAACCAAACCAGGCAAAAGTCCACAATTCACCTCTCTGACCCAATCTCCAGCGCAGAAGGCTTATCAAGTATCTTTCAGTATACCACAAATTAACCACTCGGTACTCTTCACTCTCCGATCTTCCTCGTAAATCGCTTCATTCTTTACTCTTCCCTCTTATCTCTTATCTCTTTCCTCGTCCTAGTAAACCTGTTCCCTCTTCGGTCTTCTTCGTTAACCTCTCCACTCTTCCTGGTAAGCCTCTTCATCCTACACTCTTCTTTTCACTCTTCTTTTCACTCGTCTTTCCTCTCTCTACTCTTCCTCTCTCTACTCTTCCTCTCTCTACTCTTCCTCTCTCCGCTCTTCCTCGTAAACCTCCTCCCTCTTCACCCTTCCCTCTTCCTGGTAAACCTCTCCAAACCAACGGACTTTTTGCAACTGCGGTAAACTGCAAAAGTGACGTCTTTCCCCATGCCGGAAAAACCTCCACGAGTCTATTTTCCCGGCGGTGTTTCGTCTTGTTCTCGCTTCGGAATCTGAAACAGGGACCCTTGCGCGCTGAATGAAAACGACTACAACGGTATTTAGTATGAGAAGAGCTTTAGAGAGAGTGTGTGAATTTGTGAGAGTGTGAGTGAGTTCATAGTGAAGAGTAGCAGGAGTATATCAATACCACCACTTGAATACTCCGGACTAATACATGAGCATAGAGGGATATTCATTTACACCAGCAGCTAGTCAATCTGGAAAAGACCTGAACTCGATTCAATATTTCCACTTTCCAATTTCCAATGCAACTCTTTCCGAGCCGGTCGCTTACGTCCCAGTTCTTTACTTCGTAGCCATTCTCTCTCCTTCAGCATCAAAGTACTCAGTTCACTGCTTACTCGTACTGTTCACTAAAGTGGTTCACTTGACTGCCTGCTTCTCACAATAAACCATTTTTCTCCCTCATTCTCTTGTGTTACACTCCCACCAATTCTCACTCTCACTGAGACTCACACCGAGACTCACAATCTTCTCCTTTCTCCTTTCTCTTTTCGTCTCTCTTCGTCTCTTTTGTTCTCTTCTTCGTCTCTCACTCGCTTTACTTCTCTTACACTCACTCTCGCTTTACTTCTCTTAAACTCGCTCTCAATTTACTAACTTTACTCACTTTACTCACTTTACTCACTTTACTCACTTTACTCAGCTCTCACTCACTCACTCACTCACTCCCTACCCCATTCGCACCCAAATACAAAAATTACCACGCCCGCTTATCTAAGCACCGTGTCATTGTTTTCTTGTCTCGTTACTCGTTACTGTACAGCCCAAATCGGTTTTATGGTTGTAAACTCGAAAAAGACAACTAGAACTGGTTTGTTTTCTGTTGTTCTTTCTGTATTCGTTCGACAAGTTCGTCTTTTTCTTCTGGTCGGTAGAAGCAGCCAGCACATCTCCAATTGAAATCTCCCCCTCCGCCATTCGTGATGTCGGACAAGTTTGGAAGGCACAAGTCCAACAGATGGGTCAAAGCGTCGGTTCCTACCTACGGCGACGACTGGGGCAGCGAATATGATTACGACAACGACTCCGATGAGGAACCCGTAAACCCTTCCAGGAAAGTCACTCCGCAGCGATTCGAATTGCCAGAATCCTCCGAAACAGAGTCTCCGTCCAGAATCGATCCACCCGCTGTTCCTTTGTCTCCACAACAACAATTCCAACAACACCAATCGCTGATCCCTCAACATGTCCTCAAAGGAGGTTCAGCGTTGACAGGTGAAGAGCTGGATGCTCACAGCTTCACATCGGCTATCTCCAAGCCAGAGCTTCCACAAGCGTCAACTCTCCATCAACCTAGTGAACACACAAAAAATCTCGTTCTTTCCATTGACAACTTCGACCACGCTCAACTCGACTCGGACCTTGACTCGGACGATTCAGGAATACCTGATGTGGTTGATGACACCTACTTTGCTAGCGGAGATCTGGCCAGTGCCCCTTCAAACGAGGGAGCTGACTCTCTTGGCACCGACTCGCAAGTGTTTGATTTCACGCTGCAGCTCCAGAAGAAAGCTTTAAATCTCAGTACGAAAAAGAACGATAACAGCTCCACGAACATCGACTCCAATGATCCTCCAGTTACTCACAATGTTAAACTAGTGAAAATACAAAATAATACCCAAGCGGATGACTTCTATCCTCCAACACCAACATATAATATCCATACTCGCCAGCTGAGCAATACCTTCGGTACACCTGACACCGCACGATCTGATAGAAGCTTTCAATCGGATACGGACTCGATCCAAAAGGAGCCCGAGAACTTGAATTTAGCTGATACTTTTACATCGAAGCAGAGAAACATTTTAGATGATGGCATTATTGGACAACATACCCTTGCAAGAGACAATACACTTAATGGAATGGGATCACAAGCGAAAGAAATGGAGCCTGAAAAGGCAATATCATTCGACCCCAAAACAAAACAAGAAAGTGACAGTGGAACTGTACCTGCTCCTCTTGTTCTTTCTATTGACAAGAAAGGCTTCAACTATGCTGATGATTCCAGCGACGATGATTGGGGTTATAACAGCCAACACAGCAGTAACGAAGATTTGGTAAATGGCAAGCCTGTAGACTCTGATAAAGATGCGTACTCTTTTGAAGAAAAGGGCCTTTCAGTGAAACCTAGCAATTCTCCGAATCTTCACAAAACCACTCCGGTCAGAACGGATGCATTAGATTCGCTCATTAGCGACTTGCATACTTCATTAGATAAAAGTAATAGCGAGAAGGATGCCTTTTTGCCACAAATCGATTCTCACGATTTGGCAATGCCAGACTTCGAGAATACCTCATTCAGTCAATATGACGAGGAGGTATCTGGTCCCACGACGCCCATCGCCCCTTTGTCTGTGGATGATGAAAAGAAAGGACATGAGAGCTTTATAAATGAACAAAATATCCGCAAGAAATCCATCAGGAAGCCGCCACCTCTCAGAAAAGACTTAGTTTCCGCTGATTATAGCAATATAGCGGAAGCAGTCAGCGGTTACATTAATGAAAACGACAGCGATAGTACAAGGAATCTCAGTTCTATCAATGAATCTCCTCATATTGTCGATGTGGAATCACCAGGAACGTTTTCAACTACTGATGACGCCTCCCCAAGCCATATCTCTGCGCGTCAAGAAGAAGAGGAGCGCGTGAAACCCTTTTCTCCAGCTGCAGATGACTTAAAGAGTCCGGAGTTACAGCCCGTAATGTCATCTGGTTCACTCTCCACGGGCAAGATATCCATAGACCCAACTCCTGCAGAAGACAATGTAAATACTGCTGATGGGGATGACAAAGATCTCAATAGAAGAGCTTCTACTATGAGCACGGGTACTTTCAATATGGGTGGTTGGACGCCTAATACGAATGGGTTTCGTGACCAGTTTATCAATGATAATGATAACGAGTCCCATATAAATTTTGATCCTGATGATCTGGAATCTTCTAATTTTAATAAGTTTACAAAGGTCAGAACTGTCTCAGGAAGTACTGAAGTTTCCAATGGAAGTGATCTATCAATTCCAGAAACTATAGATGTTGCTTTGCCTAGAATTACTGAAGATCCGGATGACGACAATGAAGATAACGATACGACACCAACAGATGGACAGACGTTAGAATATGCCCCCACAAACCAAACTACTGATTCTGTATTCAAGGAACACCTGTACCCTCGTGCGCTCTACAAAGAAGAAAAATTGACTCCAGAAGGCTCAAAAGAGAATTTGAATAGAACTCCAGACACGCAACGCCAAAGATATTCCAGTTTATTGGGTAACAGTGATGATAGAAGATTAGCCTCGGATGCCTCTACGTTAGCAGTTGAGAAGGAGTCTCTTAAATCACACAACAGCCCGGAATCACCTGAATCTTCTAGGATCGAAGCTGCGAGTGATACAACGGATTTGGAATCAGATATTAGTAGTGTAGTTAAAAAGCCATCTAGTGCTGGTACATCGCAGAAGTACCCTGTTTCAAATTGGAAGACGATCATGGCCATGTCGCAGCCACAAGATAGGATAACTGCTTTGAGAGAAGCACTTCGCAAAGAGATGGAGTATGACACAGGTTTGCAGGCTTGGTTGCTGGAAACGCTAAAGCTGTCACAGGTGTCTTCTAATATGCACATCGGTAGGCTCGCTTCCGAAGCCTATCTGAATGCTCAGCACAGTGAGCTTAGGAGACATAATACCATCAGAAGCAAGGTTTCTATTGTCAAGGACAAAGTTGAGACTTCAGGGTTGCAGGCTTCGAGTTTCGGAAAGAGGTTTTTCAGCAAGGGAAAGAAGCTTATGAAATCTTCTGCGGCAGAAAGTTGATTAAAGGTATGCGTGTATGCACTTGAAAGGAAGATGAGGAAACTCAGTGGTTAGATATGGAGATATTTATATGAGTCTTAATACGATGTAGTACGCATATGGCGTATGAAGTGGTTTTCATTATTGTAGAGGCTTTCCAGAGAGCGTGAGTGAGCACCAATTTAGTAGATTGGTTACTTATAGATAGTGTAATCGAAGTTCGGTTGTGATTTCCTAAAATTAAGAATGAGTTCTGCAGCATTTCTTTGATAAGATGAAGTGCCTGATCTGCAATAGAGAACAACCAAAATGTTCTTGGAAGCTCGTTTTCCATTTCTCACCATCGCAGATGCCAAAACCTCTATATCGCCCGTTTACTCGTATGCCCCGTAATACCCTCACAGTAATGTTCATCCGTTCATAGCATTTTGGGTCTTCTCTATTGAAGATGCAAAATCCTCTATATCGTCTGTTTACTCTTATCTCACGTAATATCCACCCACCAATACCCATCCGTTCATTCACTCGTCAGCCACCGCATTTTGGCTCTTCTCTATTGCTGAACCAAATTCTCTATATCCACCTCTTATCTCACGTAATACCCACCCACCAATCCTCCTTTCCTTCACTCACCAATCCTCCTTTCATTCACCCACCAATCCTCCTTTCCTTCACTCACCAATCCTCCTACCGCTCCTCCCACCCGCATAATCTTTGCAGCCGTCTCCAAATCGCACCCACCTGTACGTTGCAGCCATTTGAATTTGCACGTGAAACATGTTCTCCAGAATTAGCGTCATACATTAGCGTCTGTGTTATTGCTTGTTAGCAGCGGAGCGGGTGGAGTAACCAGGCACAGAAGAGAGAGAGCATTTAATTGCATGTTCACTTGCGTTGTGGAATTTGTAGGTATGCATTAATATTAATATTACTAGTAGTAGTAGTATTATCATCGTGAACACTGTTAACCTTTTACTTTTTGTTTCTTTTGTTTCTTGGTATCAGCGGACGTACAGCTTCTAATTGTGCTGCCTTCTATAGTAGCACTAGTATTGAGCATTACTAGCATCGAATAGAGTTAAGCGAGATACCTCGGCACATTCACGTCTCGACTCTACGAGTATAGCAGTTTGTACTATTACTTTTCTTCTTTGGTATTACACAACTTGTTTAGTTGTACAATCGTGTTTCTGCCATTTGCATCGTTCTTTGGTTCAGACAAGTTGGCCCAAGCCCTGAATAACGGTTATTACGTTGGTTTCATTTGGCTCGTAACGATAACACTTATAACAACAACACCTACGAACTCTGTAGCATTCCCCATTAGCTGGAGCGACCTTAGCCACCTTTGAAGCGTCCGTATCCTCGGTGAAATCACGTCCCCATCAGCTTGTGGTCTTGTGTGGCATTTCTTTTCAAAGTCCAAAGCCAGAGCCTATTCTAGGCCCACTTAAAGTTAGAGTTTGAAAGTCTGTTTCAGCCCAACTACTCGCCTAGTTGTGTGGTATTAAAAGTCATTTAGCCTGTTCAGTAACATCATTCTTCGTGGATATCGCTGATACGCTGTCAACATCGAGATCATTCATTCATATTGAAGTCTGCTTCTATTAACTACCTTTCCTCGTGGAAATCCCTATTTATTATCATTTATTTATTAATTCACATCTCCACGGTCACCAATGTTTGACCGTCTCGTGGAGCAGTACATCTTGCCCGTACTCTCCTTCATCATCAACCACACTCCATCGTTCATCTGGGCGATCTTGGATTTCTTCACTGACATATTCTTCTTTTGGGTCATGCGAGTGTTTCATTTCTACAACAGCAAAGACCCCTTGAAGGAGTACTTGAAATACCTAAACAATGTCAAGAGCTACAACGACTGGAAGAAAACAGTAGCCGAGATAGACAAACTCACCAATATGGATCTCTGGAGACAGAATTTCATCTCGAAGCATTACGATTACATTCTCATCAATGACAGAATCAAGCTATTAAGAGAGGCCCGTCTTCATGAGAATTCCCAGTTGATAATGTCGTTGCTTCGTTCAGGGTTAATCCGTAACTTTGGTGGTATTGCTCAAAAGAGATTGTACATCAAGGCTTATATGGGTACGAAGTTCAAGATAGAGGAGTACATTGAGGAAGTTCTCAGTTGTCTCAACTACTTGAATGAGTCTATCAATAACGAGAAAGAGAACGAGGAGTATATCATGAACGCGAAGCAATTAAAACTTGACTTCTTCCATGATGCAAGGCAGTCGTTTGGGTGTACGGCTCTCTTACTTCAGGGTGGTTCCTTGTTTGGCTTGTGCCATTTGGGTGTAGTGAAAGCATTGTACTTCAAGGGTCTTCTTCCTAGGATCATAGGAGGAAGTGCCGTTGGTGCTGCAGTGGCCTCCTTGGTATGTACTCTTACTGATCAGGAACTTATCCCCATTTTGATCTCCATCGCAGACGTGATGAAGAACATCGATCGTCTTAACAACGATGTTGATGAAAGATATGGAAACGTCATTGAAAACGTTGTCAAGAAAGGATATTCGCAAGATATCTTGATTTTCCTCAAATTTGTTAGAGATACTATTGGCGACTTGACGTTTGAAGAAGCATATCTCAAAACTGAAAAGGTTCTTAACATTGTAGTCCATCCTACTCATCAATCTGTTCCCTCGTTGTTGAATTATATCACAGCTCCGAATGTTATTATTTGGACTGCCATTTATGCTAGCATTGGAACTGGTGTTCTTTCAGACAACGTCCAGATATATGTCAAAGACTTCAACAACAACATCGTACCAAAAAATCCTGATATGAATATTACGTTTTTGAAACCACAAGATGTCAACTACCTGCAACAATATTTCACATACCCAAGCAAAAAGAAAGATGATTCACATAGTGGACCAACCAAATCTGAAAATGCACATCTTAAGGAGGATTCGCCTTATACACGGTTGACAGAATTGTTTAATGTGAACCACTTCATTATAAGTTTGGCTCGACCATATTTGGCGCCTCTTATCAGTAACGATCTCAAGCACTACCATTCATATGGAAAGGTTCGCTACAATGACAATTCCAGCACGAAGACAAAACTTCTAGACATCCATAGTGGAAGTAATGACACTTCCGGAACTGCGGCAATATTTGAAAAGACTCAGGCGTACATAGATGATGTGGAAACTTATACCAAAGATACTAGTTATAACTTGGTCAAGCACTTGAAGGATATTGTTGGTTTGGAAATCCAACATCGGTTGGTAGTCATGAACAAACTTGGACTCTTGAACGATGTAATGAAGCGTTTCTTCATTGACGAAAAGCCCACCTCTTTGCAGGCATTGAGCAGCATTAGAGAAGTTACTATTGTACCAGAGTTAAAGTATCTCGTTAAAGATTTTGGAAGGGTATTTGATGTCCACAAGACAATGGAGAACATCCCTTATTGGGTATTGGTTGGGGAGCGGTCTGTCTGGCCACTTTTCCCGCTATTATGGACAAGATGTCTGATCGAATTTGCATTAGACGACTTATATAATATACATAGAAAGAAGGGCTAACTTATCATTAGACAGCATTAGATATAGAATAACAGCATTATTCATTTAGATCTATCATTTGATAATTCAATTCCTGGATGTTTCTTCTGTTCCTACGATGACGTACTGGATCATCTAAAAAAAAGTCTCACATTAGAGTCCTTTGTAATGTTGTAAATATATTCTTTCTCGTTGACGACTAACCTGTCGATTGCAGAGTCTAAAGGTATCGATCCCTTCGATATAGTGAGACTTCCAGTTATATCAGATGCTCTTCCTGTCACCAAGGGCAGTAGACTTAGGTTGTAATGTGATCTATGAAGTAATTTTATCAAGAAGTCGGTTGTTTTGAATACTGGGTCTTGGGGTATGCTTGCATCCAAATTGACAGCTTTGATGTGATCTTTTGCACTTATTATGAATAGTTGACGACAGAGTCTATTGACTTTGAGAATTTCGGCCAAGAGCCTATCGCTAGTAACGTTGGTGGCTTGTAAAAGAAGCTCTGGAAATTCGATGAACACTACTTTTTGTGTAGTTTGGGAAGCAGTGAGTTTTTGAATAATATCCTCAAACATCTTATCAATTTCTTTCTCGGAAGAAGTAGTGTTCTTGATGTTTTCCGTGAATAATTGAGAGAAGTAGTCTACAAATGTAAAACCTGGAGAATGAGAAAGATCCAACCCGTTCTTTTTGCAGTTCTTCACATAATACTCCAAAGGATGCAAAAATGATATGAATACGACTTCTGATCGGTCGCGTATCTTCTTGTTAAGGTCATTGTTGACCAATGCTGCTGTGCCTTCTAAGGCGTTTTCTATCAAAGAGTTAACTAACCATGCTGGAGAAGTACCTTGTACATATGATATCGTGGAGAGTAGACTTGATTCCGATTTCAAAATTGCATCAGAAAGCAACGAATTGTCCTTAAATATCGTTAGATCCTGGTTCTGACCCGTTGACATAGTAGCTCTTGTATTTGATCCTTCTGACAACAGATATTAATAGTAGCTATTAATATTACAGTGAAGGCATCGAGAATTTGGCTATAACTTGGGTTCCTGTACATAACCGAGGCTGGAATAGATGCAAAATCCTGAAAGATTTACATATACATAGTGCCAAGGTAGACATGAACGGTGAAGTATGATTTATAGCGAGCTGGAGATGAAGAATGATATTTCCGCCTCGGGATTATTGAATCCCAAAGGCAATTCAGTCTTTTTGCGGTAAAAGATGAAGTTTACCACTTTAGTCCGCATGCTGCTTCTCACCACGGCTGGAGAACTCTACTGAATCACACAGAGCCTGGCTACACAACTCAGAACTTCACGGATGAGTCTTGCACACCTAAACTAAGGGTAAGAAGGTTCAAAAATCAAAAAAATGCGCAAGCCCGGAATCGAACCGGGGGCCCAACGATGGCAACGTTGGATTTTACCACTAAACCACTTGCGCAAGCAAAATCTCCGCGACGGGGAATTGAACCCCGGTCTACCACGCGACAAGCGGTAATTCTAGCCACTAAACTATCACGGATTTTGATGTCAAAGTTGGGTCATTTTCCGTGGAGAGTTGTTCATATCACGTGATATACTTTTTGAAAGATCCGGACCGCAATAATATTGTGGTTTGACTTGGGTCCTTTTTAATTTAGACAAACCTTGTCTCTCTTCGAGAATTCCTCAACAGTAAACATGATTCTCAATCCTCAATAGCTCATTTACAGAGTATCTCGTTTGAGTGGAGACGTAATGCTAGTATAATTGCAAACGTAGAGAAAAGCAATATTATATAAATTAGATGAAAGATACGAAAAATGTCAAAAGATTTATGGAAAGAAGTGCTATGCTCCAAAAGTTTATCATGTAGAAGAGAAACATACGTATTTCGGATGTATACAAATCGCAAACTCTATCAGCAACCAAGAACACAATACAGAGCAGTAAAGACACCTTCAAGTCGCCATTGACCCTAATCTCGTTTCAGAGAGAGTTATTGCTGCAAATTTGTAACACTAAACAAAAGACCAGTACCGCTTTTTTTTTTTTATAGGATCGATCTTTATTACTATCTAGCTATTTCAAAGAGGAGATAGAGAGAGAATAACAAAGACAAGGT